>JAACNH010000168.1:0-124597 GCA_019447015.1 Hymenochirus boettgeri | reverse complement strand
TTATCATTTTCTGAAAAACCCTATTGAAATATTAGTTAGTAACATTATCCCTATCATTGCGTATAATCGTATCTGGAAAACCCTATGTGTATATATTATAGTATTATAACTTCTAATCTCTCCAGTATTGCTAGTATAATAACGTTATCTGGAAAACCCTATGTATATAATATTATAACATTCTATCTACCATCCATTCGCTGTATATCTTTATTGAAAACCCTAATGTGATATATTTAGTCAAACATTGTATCCCGTCCAGTTCATCTGTATATCGTTATCTGGAAACCCTATGTGATCTATTAGTTTATACCATTGCTATCTATCCCCATGTCATTAGCTGTATAATTTATCTTGAAAACCTTTGTGATATATTATTTATAAATTGTTTATCCCCCAGTCATTGCTGTATCGTTTTCTGGAAAACCTCCTATGTGATTATATTAGTTTATAACATTTCTTCCCCATCATTAGCTGTATATCGTTATCTGGAAAACCCATGTGATATATTAGTTAAACATGTCTTCCCCAGTCATTAGCTGTATATCATTCTCGAAAACCATAGTGGATATATTAGTGTATAACATTCTTATCCCCATCATTAGCTGTATATCGTATCTGGAAAAACCCACTATGTGTATATTAGTTAAATACATCTATATCCCCAGTCATATGCTGTATACGTTATCTGGAAAACCCTATGTGATATATTAGTTATAAACTTTATACCCCCCAGTTATTAGCTGTATATGTTATCTGGAAAACTATGTGATATATTAGTTATAACATTGTTCCCCCAGTTCATTGCTGTATATCGTTATCTGGAAAAACCCTAATGTGATATATTATTTATAAACATTGTATCCCCCAGTCTTAGCTTATATCGTTATCTGGAAAAACCCTATGTATATATTAGTTATAACATTGGATCCCCCAGTCATTAGCTGTATATCTGTTATTGAAAACCCTATGTGATATATTAGTTTAAAACATTCTTCCCCCAGTCATAGCTGATATCGTTTCTGGAAAACCCTATGTTATATATTAGTTATAAACATTGTTCCCCAGTCATTACTGTATATCGTTATCTGGAAAACCCTATGTGATATATTAGTTATAACATTTATCCCCCAGTCATTAGCTGTATATCGTTATGGAAACCTATGTGATATATTAGTTAACATTCTATCCCCAGTTATTACTGTATATTATCTGGAAAACCTATGTGATATAGTGGTTATACATTCTATCTCCCAGTCATTAGCTGTTATATCGTATCTGGAAAACCCTATGTGATGATTAGTTTAATAACATTGTATCCCCCAGTCATTAGCTGTATATAAGGTAAGCTGGTACATTGAGGAATGTTTATAAGTTTGGAATTTTACAATGTAAGGCAAGAAATACATGAATACCGATTGGTCTAAAAAGAGACAGAGGCTGGCAGCATCACTGTAAATAGAGGACAGGGAGAGTCCACTAGGGATATCAGAAGTGGGCAACTGAAGTAATTGAATTGAGCGTTCACTGACTCATTTAATAACATGATAATTTGTCATGTCCATCCTCCTTGCAGTTTATCCAGTCCTGCCAAATTGGCAGGAATGTGGCAACGTATCATTTATCACACCTTTTTTTTAACCTGTGTTACCGATTATTGTACTTTTATACCACCCGCGGAGGGGGGTCTAATAAAACATCAATGAAATGTAGTTCTGATAATGTTCATGGGGACCCAGAGAGAAAGATCTGATTATGGATTATACCATGGGTGAAATAAACATTTGTCGAGTTAGCAAATATTGATTCCATTGTGTTCTTTATCATTCTCGTCTGTATGATAAGTATGATTATCGATTGTAAAAACAGTGCCGGTATTATAAATTCAGCTGGGAGATATTAGTTTATATGTTAGATATCATTAAAGACTTACACAATATTAGTGGGGGAATGCCAAAGAGATTAGGACTACAGAGGCATGTGATAGTGTGATTATAGATAGTGTAATATATTTATTATCATCATTACTTGTGGCTGTTTTTCATAGCAATAACATCTGTCCGTAGGCGATTTAATACTAGAGATCATTCATTCAGATCAGCCGCCCTGCCCCAAAGAGGTTTACAATCTCTTTTAGTATGATTTGATCCTATAGTACTGTATTTGGAACGTTATGAATGACTTTATATCTATACATGTCATATATATACAGTATATCTTATATAAGTATATATATTACTTTATCTTACAGAGTATTTCATCTTTAAAGCCATTGTATGAGTGGGATGATGAAGGGATGGTGGGGGATGTGGTGTATTACAGCTACAAAGTAGTTGTAAAATGAAAGACACGGCGATACAGTTTTACTATCGGTATCCATCTACATATACGGATATAGTTGTTCGGGTTATTAAAATCATTTGTGGCGCAAAATAAAAAATTTAGTGACTATTGAAGTGACTTGTATTCTATGGGGATTGACCTTCTCTATTATTTCTTATACTAAAACTAATCTGGGGAGCTGTTTTGTAGCCCCAAGAGGAGCAATACACGTAACTGAGATTTATCTACAGGTAACACCAACAAGTTTGTAATCATTATTAATTGTCTAGTGTTAATTATTATTTGTATATCAGACAGAAGTTCTTAGAATTTGTATTTCCTGTTGAGGTTTGGTCCCCCCTCCTGTTTTGTGATGTTATTGTCAGATCCCACACCGGTATGACCAAGAGTTCTCCAACTAAACTACAACGAGCATTCAATGTTCCATATACCCATACGTCTAAACTCGATGGATTGGTCAACCGTTTCCCAAACAGACAATGCGTATGTGTATGAGGGTGCTCGTGTGGTATTCTACTGTCAATTCATCGTAATAGCAGGCAGTAGACAGTACAGAGTGAGTAGCAGTCATATTAAAGAGACATACAGTATGTAGAAAGAACAGTTGGAGACGATGGTCGTAGACGGTACAGTGGAGTTGGATATAAGTGAGCAGATACAGGTAATAGCAGATCAGTAGAAAAGAAGTTACTGTAATCGACAGCAGTAGGTAGTGACAATCAGTATGGAAGTAGCTAAGTATGAGACGATAGTTGAGGCAGATACAGTATGGTGTAGACGTACAGAGTAACGTAGAAGTAGTAAGCAGATGATTTATTTAAGAGGACAGATAGATTATTAGCAGAACAGTATGGTAGTAACAGATACAGTATTGTTAAAATGACAGCATACAGTATGTTAAAGTTAGAGCAGATACAGTATGTTGTAGAAGGTAGACAGATACAGTATGTGTAAACGTAGACAGATACAGGATGTGTAAAGTGAAGAGCGATCATAGTGTAAAGTAGGATCGGTGTTAAGGGGGACAGTATACGTATGTGTAAAGTAGACAATACAGATGTGTGGGTAGAGCTGTAGCAGATCAGTAGTGTAAGAGACAGATTACAGATATGGTAAAGGTAGACAATACAGATACAGTGTGAACAGTACGTATGTGGAAGTAGACAGATACAGTATGAATGAGGTAACAGTAGATGACAGATACAAGTATGTGTAAAGTAGACATAGGAAATGAAGGTAGGAGCGTAACACTAGTGAATGTAGTAGTACAGATACATAAGTAAAAAATAGCAGATAGTAGTTAAAGTAGACAGATACAGTATCGATGTAAGGAAAGATGACCAGTAGGGTAAGTGAGTACACAATACATATTGTAAGACAGATTTTTAAATGTACTGTGTAACCGTAGCAGATTACATTATGGTAAAGAACAGATACAGTATAGGGTGTAAGTGACAATACAGTATGTGTAGTACAGATTCACGTATGTGTAAAGTAGAGTACATAGTGAAAGTAGACCGATACAGTAGTGTAACAGTTACCAGATGTAACAGTATGTGTAAATGAAGACAAGAACAGTACGTGTAAGGGAGATAGTACAGTGTAATAGCAGACGAGTGTAGTAGAGATCAGATGAAATAGCATTATGAAGTAATGCATAAGGTAGACCGATATCCTGTTTCAGTGGAGTGTAAAGGTAGGACAGATCCACGTACGGTGTAAAGGTAGGACAGATACAGTATGTGTAAGTAGACATACAGTATGTGTAATAGTAGACCGATACAGTAGTGTAAGTAGACAGATACACGTACGTGTAAAGGTAGGACAATACAGTATGTGTAAGTAGAATACAGAGGGAACGTAGTGACATTGTAAGTATAGTAAGGGCACAGTTACAGTATTGTCAGGTTAGGACAGAAGCAGTTATGGTGTAAAAGATAGGACAGATACGTAGTGTATAATGTAGAAGGCTTGGTCCAGTATGTTTAAAGTCAAGGACGAGATACAGTTATTGTAAAGTGGGCACGATACAGTATGTAAAGGTACACTGTAGGTACAGACAGATGTGACAGAGTAGTAGTGAAGGTGACTACATGTAAAGTAGACAGCACATGTATTGTAAAGTAGACAGATACGAGTGTATGCCGATAGGAGTAGGGAGAGCAGATTACAGTATGGTAAGAGACAGGACAGTACGTGTAAGGTAAACGATATCAGTACTTATAAGTAGACAGATACAGCAGTGTAATGTACAGAAACGAGCGTAGTAGTGTAGACGATATACGTAGTAGGACAGATACAGTATGTGTAGGTAGGGACAGTAAGATTGACGTAGAGTACAGTAAGTGTAAGGTAGACAGATCAGTATTGTGTAAGGTTGAGACAGATACAGTTGTGGTGTAAAGTAGACAGAGATACAGTGATGTGTAAAGTAGACAGATTACCGATAGGTAAGTAACAGTTAGACTTAAAGTAGACAGATTACAGTGTGTAAAGTAGACAGATATACAGTTATGTGTAAGGTAGACAGATTACAGTATGTGTAAAGCAGCAGTTACAGGGGTATGTGTAGAGGTAGACAGATACAGTATGTGTAAAGTAGACAGTATAGTAGTGTAACGTAGACAGATACAGTATTGTAAAGTAGACAGATACAGTATGTGTAAAGTAGACAGATGCAGTACGTGTAAAGTAGAAGATACAGTCCACGGTAAAGTACTGTGAAACATCAAACAAATTGAGACAGATGTACCCAAATTTTTTGCCGAAACACAAGGAAAACGACATCCTATTTACTCAGTGCGGTGCAGTGAGAGAGTGACATCATATATTGCAGTGCAGTGAAGAAATGCTCTGATTTGTATGGGGGGAGACCAAACACCAACTGCATTCAACGTATGGCCCCGCATCAGAAGAGCCATTCATAGGTCAGGACTCAGCCATGTATCTGCCATCTTAAGCGGCATAAGGGACAAACCTGTGAAGATTGGTAATGGTTAACATATTGGCGAGAGGGAACGTGACTGTTAGAAGAGGTGTTAAGAGGCCATTTATGTGAAATAAAGAAACCAAGCCTAACATAGAGTGTGGTTCGACCAATCTGCTGTCATGTTAACTGGTGTTGTTAACACCTTAGCTCTGGGCGGGTTCCTATAACACCTCGTTAGCCCACTATTCCAATCACACGATGTGGGCACCTTAACCCGGGTGGGGTCTGTGATCATGCTATTGGGATTTTCCAGGGTTAAATAATTTGCCACAATTCTTGTAGTCAAGCTTCATTCATGAATTTGAGAAAGCCAGTCGGAATGACTAGCGAAAGCGTCTTCAAGAACTAACTTCAAGTCCAGTTTGAATCTAATGAACAACTATATAACTCCTGCAGAGTTGCGAGTGTTTCATCCCTTCTGTTTGGTCTGACCGCGTATTTCTGAGTGTTTGGGTGGAGAATCTGTCATTCCTACGGTATGTGGCGGTCTTTCTGTTGGTTTGCGGTATATCAATGTCACTAGGTTCCTGTGTATTTTAATTGTGGTGTCGCGAGAAAGTTGATTTTGAACTTTTTGAGTAGTTAGTTTTGTTAATGGTTGTGGTGGAAGAGTTGATAATTCACTATGGAAGGAAGGAGCAGTGTCTTTCTCGCTTTCAGTCCAGATAATGAGGATATCATCTATGTTAAAGGAGGTTAAGTCATTGATTAGTGTTACAGGAGGATAGAAATCCTCTCTCCAATGGCCCAGAACAGGTTGGCGTACTAGTGTCGAGCGACAACCCATGGCTGCCCCATCTGTTGTAGCTAGATCTCTCTGATTGAATGAGGAATATGTTGTGTGCTAAGGGTGAAGTGTATCAGTTGAGAACTGTTCGCTGTGTGTGTGCCCTCCTTGTCTAAAAAGGCTTTTACATGCTGCAATCCATCTTGATGAGAATCTTGTATATAGGGCATCCACTCCTTTTGTGGCAAAATGGCATTGTACAGGAATGGGGGCCTAAGGCAGCGAGTTTATTCAGTAGGTCTGTGGTGTCCCTGATGTAGCGTGGATGTTTGTGGGTCTTGATCTAGGGTTTTAAGGATGTTTTTCTACCCAGCCTGAGATGTTTTTCGCACGTGCAAATCCTGAGAAGATGGGTCGTCCTGGACCATCCCTCTTTGTGGATTGTCGGGAGTGTATAGAAGCAGCAAACTTAGCTAGTACTGGAAAAGGGCAGTAAGTTGTCTCTAATGGGCTTAGGTAAAAGTTATTTATTAAGCTGTTTGAGGTTCTTTTTTTATAGTTGTCTCCGGAGGGCCTCCTGCAGTTTCCAGTAGGTGAGGGTTGGATAATTCTGTGAGCTTCCTGTATGTAGTCCGGTGTATTCATGATGATCACTGCCCCTCCTTTAATCTCGCTCGTTTCATGTAGTGTTTGAGTCCTGTGGGTGGGTGGATTATGTTATTGGTATTATTACCAATATGTGTTGGGTGTGGATGGAAAATAACCATTTTATTTAACTGTGTTGTTTTTTCTCGTGTTTTCTTTTTTTAAACTTGAACCAAGGTCTTGAAATAATAACTCTTTCCCCACCTGGATTGTTCTGGAGGTACAATGTATGTATTAGTTTAGTTTTTGGAATCTGAGTTGCATTGGTGATTAATACCTGGAATTTCTAGAGAAAGAGACATTTTTTCCAATGACCCCAATACCAAAATTGATCTATAAGGGACCTGGCCTGGGTAGTTATCTGTAATATGACAGGGAGCTTTACAACAGGAACAACTATTCACTTGAGGCTTAAAGACAATTCTTTTTCAAGACAGAGTATACTTGAGGTATGTACCCGAGCCGTTATCGGCTATTGTCGTCTTAAATTCACGTTAACCAGTTATCAAGCTCCTAACGTGACTTTAAGACCAACTAACGGCACTTGCGAGGCGAAAGGCCCAATCCACACGCACTGTTTACTTCCCATCTACGGTATCCTTAAGACGTTAATTTCTAACGCCAGCAGATAGTTGGTGGTTAAAATTCGCAAAAGGCAAACCGCCAGTCACAATGCACTGAGAATCACTGTCATATCAGTGGCATTGCCTAAAGGGGGCGATGGAGAGCGATAGCGACTCATCAGTACGATTTATTACCTATATTTTATTTATCAAGGTTTCCATTTAATTAACTGCAAATTACCAAATCTGTCAACGTCGGTTTTATCTGAGAGAGAGATAAACGAGAGCCCTGTGTGATATATTATTATGTGAACTATTAGGGTAAATTCTCTATTTAGATGAATAACTAACTACAATAGATATATTGTTGTATAATTTGTAATAAAGTCTTTCTCCATAAAGATACATTGTGTAGCAATATTATGGGAGTGATAAATGGGGAATGGTTTGCAGAGAACTGTAAATACGAAAGGGCACAAGTTAGAATAGCTGTAATAATGCCAACAGTGTCCTTCCAAATGGAAAGTTCTTTTGAAAATGTATTATAAACAATACAGTGGTCTGGGAGTGGGTTTTTTAGTCTGGGGGTGGGTAGAATATAGTTGATATTTGGGCCATAAAACAAACTCATGAGGACAGACGGGCCCCCACCAGCAGGAATATTAAGGGGGATCAGTTAAATTATTTCAGCATATTATATTAATATTTATTTTCGTCTGACTCCTATTTATAACTTTCTTATTCTCCCCCTTGTCTCTGTGTCTTAAAAAGAAATTTCCACCTGTTTTATTTATAGTGAACTTATTGATTTCTATAACCCTAGTGGCTCAGTCTGACCCTGTGATAGCAAACTTATATAATTCCCAGTATGGAACATTATATTATAAATCTATATTTTCTAGATCAGATTATGAAGTTTAAGTGATTCAAATTATTTGTTATCTTTGACACAAAAACCAATAACTATAAATCACATACACGAATCCTTAACTCAGTAACACCGATACGTAATTCAAATCTTACATTGAAAAGAAATCTGTAATATTAAGTTTAACAAGACAATTCAACCCTATATATTAGGAAAGATATAAACCTACCAACTGTAATGTGATAGTAAAATAGTGATGCTCTCATTACCCTAACTGATTGCTTATTAACTGCTACTTTCAAATTGTACATGGGCTGGTCAAAGGGAATTATATTAATAAGTCAGTGAAACTGTATAGTAACTGGTTATGGTCTACCTGTTACTCTGGACATCTATATGAATATTATAAAATAAAAATATTGAAAAATTAATTTAAGATGGTAAAAAATATTGATGTTACTTCATATTTAATTTGCTAATTACAATCTGTGGACTATTCAGTGGATGGAACCTCGTTGGGTTTCATCCATTTCCTATCTGTTTTCCCGATCAGGATGGCCAATCGCATCTCTGCTGAACGATAAATCCAACCGTCCCCAAGATGGAGGAAAATAAATATCAGTCCCTTATTGTAGAATCTTTTCACTGATCTTCCAACACCTGACTGGGATTTCGTGTCTCCAATGGATTTCCTAGAGACTTTAGATCCTTAGACAATTTTAATTGACACACCAGTAGAAAACCACATAATCAATTCAATGTGGCTTGGCTGATCTGAATTGACAGTCCAATGCAAGTAAGTGATTAAATCATAATATGATATGAATAGACAAACCAAGTCCAGTTGCAGTTAAAGATGACTCCAATTGTATTTCTTTATTCTCCTATCCTCTGGTTGATTTTTAATTAGACAGTGTACAAACGGTTGTCTATTTTCCCTATGTGTGTACCCACTCAGTTTACTAGGGGGGATTCAGGGTCATTTGTGATCTATCTCAGTCCATTTCACGCCTTGGGGCAAACATAGACCATCAATGAAATGTTCTATTGGGTTAGGACGCGCAACTGAGCTGTGAATTGGCTACAGGGTAACTAACAAGATACATTAATAGCACTTACCATTCTAACCCATAACGTCTATCGGATACCCTGTGACAGGTAAGTAAATACAATCATACAGGTGATTCTGTTCCTTTATAAAGGGTCAACTGGAGATAAAGGAACGGTAATAAAAGGAGAATATTTACCAAAAGTGTCTTTGGTACCATGTTCCAATGTTATAAATATGATTGTTATGGGACATTAAGGTAGATTGGATGGGATTTAGTCCTCTGTTACCATAATCCTTAGATACGTTGTTTTTATATTCACTATACTATTTATTAACCAATAAACATTAAATGGACCCGGTATATTAAAGTTTGGGATTCCTGTGATAATTTATAAATATTCCCTTTATTACATGGTCATAGACAAGAAGGAAGCCACCCCCGCAAAAAAAAAACCCATTATAAATTATGGCCTGTAATATTATTAGACTAACATGCCATTTTACTGTCTAACATTGAAATCAGGGTCGGTGTGGGGAGATAGAAATCTTGCCTGTGTGGGTTTCCAAATTCTCCCGCAGTGAAATTTCACATAAATGACCAACTATGTGTCAATAGTACTGAAATCTTCTCGGTTTTGTAAATTTTTGACCACAGACATAACTAAACCAACTAATTTTAGGGAACTACCATGTCGTATCCACTTTCTACTGTGCTTGTCCTCTTCATCTCTTTAGCCCACATGGGCGTTGTAATACAGTCAAATTGCAACTCATTCAATGAAACACGCTGCTAACAACTTTTCTTTGATAATCTGATAGCGTGATGTGTTTTATCTAATGTACATTGGCTATCGTTTAATATACATAATAATAGGATAATCCTATGTTTTTGGATAATCTTGAATAGTGTTTATATAAATGTACAGTGTTATCTGTAATAATCTAATATATAATATGTTTGGATATCGTGATAGTGTGGTTTAATATAATGTATAGGGTGTTATCTGTAATATCATATAAATAATAATATTTTGGATCCTCTGTGATATTGGTTTATAAATGTTACAGTGGTTTATCTGTAATATAAAATCATATAAATATATGTTTTTGGATAATCTGTATAGTGGTTATAAGTTACCTTGTTATCTTAAATAATAATAATATAGATAATTGTTGGATAATCTGTGATAGTTGTTGTATAAATGTACTTGTTATTTAATTAATACTATATATAATATGTTTGGCTATCTGTATAGTGGTTTAAATAATTTATGTGTTTTATCTGTAATTATAATTAATAATATAATAATATGTTTGTATAATCTTGATAGTGTTTTATATAATGTAACAGTGTTTAATCTGTAATATAATAGTAATATAATGACTATGGGTTTGGATATCTGTGATAGTGTTTATATAACGTATAGTGTTTAGTTGTAAAATATAATAATAATATATAATATGTTGGGATAATCTGTGATAGTGGTTTATATAATTACAGTGCTATCTGTAATATAATATAATATAATATAATATGTTTGGATAATCTGTATAGTGGTTTATATAATGTACACGTGGTTATCTGTAATATAATAATACTATAATAAATGTTTGGATAATCTGTGGTATGGTTTATAAATGTCCAGTTTATCTGTAATAATATATATAATAATATGTTTGATAATCTGTGATAGTGGTTATATAAATGTATCCTGTTATCTGTAATATAATTAATAATATAGATAATATGTTTGATAATCCTTTTGTAGTGGGTTTTTATTAATGTATAGTGTTATCTTGTAATATAATAATTATATAATAAAGATGTTTTGGATAATCTGTGATAGTGGGTTTAATATAATGTTACATGTTATCTGTAATAATATAAAATTAAATTAAATAATAATATGTTTTGCGGATAATCTGTGATAGTGGTTTTAAATTTATAGGTGTTATCTGTAATATAATATCTATATAAAATATGGTTTTGGATATCTGTGATAGTGTTTAATAATGTATAGTGTTTTTTATCTGTAATATATATAATATACTATGTTTGGATAAATCTGTGATATGGGTTTATGATAATGTATAGTGTTACTCTGTACTATAATAATAATATATATATGTTTGTATAATCTGTGATAGAGGTTTATATAGGTATAAGTTTTATCTGTAATATACTAATAATATAATAATATTTTGGATATCTGTGAGAGTGGTTATATAATGTTGTGTTATCTTAATATAATAATATAATATAATACTATGCTTTTTGGATAATCTGTGATAGAGGTTTTATATATTACCGTGTTATCGGTAATATAAAATAATCTAATAATATTTTTTGGATAATCTGTGATAGTGGTTTTATATAATGTACAGTGTTTTATCTCAATATAATAATAAGATAATAATAGGTTTGGAGAATCTGTGATATGGTTTATAATTATAGTGTTCTCTGTACATAATAAAATATAAGAATAGTTTTGATAATCTGTGAGTGGTTTATCATGTACGCACAGTGTTATCTGTAATATAATAATACTAGTAATATGAATGTTTTGGATAATCTGTGAGAGTTGGTTTATATAATGGGTCTCGGTGTTATCTGTAATATAATAATAATATAATAATCTGTTTTGGATAATCTGTGATAGTGGTTTATATATGTATAGTTTTATCTGTAATATAATAATATAATAATACTAGTTGGATAATCTGTGATAGAGGTGTATATCGTTGGTGGTTTTTAATATAATAATATATCTTAATATGGTTTGGATAATCTGTGATAGGTGGTTGATATACTGTACAGTTATCTGTTAATATAATAATAATATAAATAATGTTTTGGGATAATCTTTGATAGTGGTTTATTATAATGTCTATGTTTTGTCAATATAATAATAATAAATAAGATTGGATAATCTGTGATATGGGTTTATATAATGTACATGTTATCTGTATTAATAATAATATAAATCTACTGTTTGGATGAATCCTCTTTGATCGTGGTTTATTATAAGGTACAGTGGTTATCTGTAATATAATAAAATATAATATATTGTGGATACTCTGTGATAGTGGTTTATTAATGTATAAGTGTTATCTGTAATTAATAAATAATATATAATATGTTTGTGCTAATCTGTGTGATAGATGTTTATATGAATGTACGTGTTTTCTTAAGTATAATGAATGTAGACGTCCCTACTAATATGTTGATAATCTGTGATATTGGTTTATATAATGTACTAGTGTTTATCTGTAATATAATAATATATAAGAAATGTTGGATCATTGTGATAGTGTTTTAGATAATGTAACAGTGTTTATCTATCATAAGAATGTAGTTGCTTTATGTTTGGGTAACACTACATTAAGGGGATCTGTGGTTCTCCATCCAAGTGTCCTCTGATGAAAATGCTGTCTCATGCATCAATCCTATGGTATGTCTCTAGCTGTTTTCTAGGCTTGCTGAAGTCCTCTTCCTACTCTGCACTGTCTCTATATTTGCTTTAATTATATGTGATCTTGTTAGAATTTTATTTATTTTATTACTGTCATGGAGTGTGTCATTTCTGTCCGCATGTTACATGAGACATGAGTTAAAGCTTTGTGTGTGTGTGTACGGCCTTAATACCACAGCACTGACCCACTTCACTCGCTCTTGCAGATCGTACTTTGGGAGGCCACATGCGATAGCGAACTAATCTTTGGGGCACATGTAGATTTTATGATTAGCTTTACATGGAAAGTGAAAGACCAAATGATACGAGTACAATTCTCCCGGGCAGATGTTTTTTGGGAATACGGTGGCTGATCTTTTTAATGTTTCAACCATGAAATAACAATTATCAGCAGCTACAATGATTGTGTCTTGTTAAATCTGCACCAAACCTTAAACAGGGCTGTTTTCTTTAAAGACAGGAAATCTTTACAGAAATGAGTAACAAGCTAATCTAAGCACAATAAGGAAGGTGCTGTCCATGTCCAATGAATGGAGCCTGGAACAGAGACAGGCCCATTGTCTGAACGTCATGTTGTGTGTTTGGCACTATAAAGAGGGTCAGACTCGTTACCCCTATTGGTACACTGGATTGGGGGATTGACAGCCCTTCTTATTTTGCTTAGATTGGAATTATCTGGTGGCTAGAGGTGTCTGCAGAGGTCTGGACGCCCGAGTGCCCCCACTCTGATTGGATAGAGTAACACCTGTTACCAATCTAGTTTCCTGTAGCCTCTCTTTCTGTGGTACATACATCATCCTGGCTTGGGTTTTCCAATCTATCTAAAGACTAGTCCCAGGAGATGGTTTGGGGGATTTAGGATTTAGGTTTAAGGTTAGTGATACAGTTTCTATGTGGTGGCCTTGGTTAAACCGTCATCATGTTTCCTGACCCTTCCCCAATATGTAATGTCCTGTAGATTAATCTCTCCCACCGCCTATATACACAGGGACCATTCTCATTCTCTGGATTCCTGACAGATATTTTTGATCTACCGATAATTTTCACGGGCCAACAGAACTTTCAACCTCAACCCAAAGACCAGCCCTGGGTACTTATTCTGAGTGATTATTTCAATGTCTCCTCTAGTCCCGTTTATACCCCCCAAACTGCCATGGTACACACCCCCTATTGACCTAAAAAAAAAAACAACTTTCCAGTCATGTGGGGAGCAGGCCCCATACTTAAAGGGTACTTAGTCAAAAAACAAATTTACTAAACTTCAAAAAAGTTATTTTTGTCATCCAACCTGATACAGGTACACACATCCAACTGAATCTGTACCATTCTTTGCTTGTGAATGGTTCTTTATTGCATCCCCAGGTCATTGTCTATCTGTATATTCATCCATCCCAGGTCCATGGTATATCTGTAATATTCACCATCCAGGTCAGGGTTATATGCTGGCCATATTCATACCATCCAGGGCATGGTATATCGTAACTATTCATACCATCCAGGTCATGGTATTCTGTAATATGTCATCCATGGGTCCAGCATGGTAATATCGTAATATTCATTCATCCAGGTCACGTTATTCTGTAATATTCATCCATCCAGGTCATGGTAGATCTGTAATATTCATCGTGGTCATGGTATATCTGTAATATTCATTATCCAGTCCGGTAATATCTTAATATTCATCCTCCAGGTCATGTATAATCTGTAATATTCAATTCATCCAGGTCAGTATATCTGTAATATTCCATTCATGCCAGTCATGGGTATATCTGTGAATATTCATTCATCTAGGTCCCATGGTATATCTGTACTATTTCATTCACCAGGTCATTGTATATCTGTCATCTTCACCTCCGGTCTGGTATATCTGTAATATTCATTCATCCAGGTTCACGGTATATATCGGGAATATTCATTCATCAGGTCATGGTAATATCTGTATATTCATTCAATCCATGTCATGGTAATCTTAATTTCATGGGGCCATCCAGGTCACGGTATATATCTGTAAATATTCATCATCCAGGTCATGGTATATCTGGTATATTCTATTCATACTAGGTTCATGGTATATCTGTAATATTCATCGCCTCCAGGTCATGTATAATCTGTAAAATATTCATCCCCCCCCCCCAAAATTTCCAGGTCATGGTATATCTGAATATTCATGTCATCTATGTCCTGGTATATCTGTAATATTCATCCATCCAGGTCACAGTATCTTGTAATATTCCATCCCTCCAGTCATGTGTATATCTGTAATATTCATCCATCCAGCTCATGTAATCTGTAATATTCTCCATCCAGTCATGGTATAATCTGTAATATTCATCCATCCGCGGACATGGTATATCTGTTATATTCATCCATCCAGCTCTCGATGGGTAATATCTGTAATATTCATCCATCCAGGTCATGGTAGAATCTAATATTCCTTCCATCCAGGTCCGTAATTCTGTAATATCATCCATCCAGTCACTGTATATCTGTAATATCATCCATCCAGGTCATGGTATATCTGTTATTCATCCATCCAGGATCAGGTATATCTACTGTAATTTCATCATCCAGGTCACGGTATCTCTGTAATTTCATCCATCAGGGTCATGGTATATCTTACTATTCATCCATCCAGGTCACGGGTATATCTGTAATATCATCCATCCAGGTCATGGTAAAGAATCGTAATATTCATCCAACCATCCAGGTTCACGGTAATCTGTAAGTATTCATCCATCCAGGGCATGGTATGAATTCTGTAATATTCATTCATCCAGGTAACTAGGATTCTTAATATTCAATCCTCCAGCTCATGGTATATTGTCATATTCAATCGCATCCAGTTCATGGTATAATCTGTAATATTCATCCATCCAGGTCATGGTATAGGTCTGAATATTCATCCATCCAGGTCGGAGGGGATGTTTAATCTGATAATATTCTTCATCCAGGTCATGGTTATTCCTGTATATTCATGCATCCAGGTCATGGTAGTATCGTGTAATATTCATCCATCCAGGTCATGGTATATATGTACTTCATTCCTCCAGTTCATGTCATATCTGTAATATTTAATCCATCCAGGTCATGGTATATCTGTAATCTTCATTCATCCAAGGTTTTCATGGTACTATTCTGTAATATTCATCCATCAGGTCATGGTATAATCTGTATAATTCATTCATCCAGTCATGGTATAGTCTGTATATTCATTCATCCGGTCTGGGTGATATCTGTATATATCATCCCTCCAGGTCATGGTATATCTGTAATATTCATACCATCCAGGCATGTTAATATCTTAATATTCATATCCATCCGTCATGGGTAATATCTGTAATTTCATCCAATCCAGGTCATGGTGTATCTGTAATATTCATCCATCCAGGTCCACGGTATCTAGTAATATTCTTCATCCAGGTCACGGTATATCTGTAAGTATGTCATCCGTCCGTCATGGTATTCTGTACTATTCATCCATCCAGGTCATGGGTATATCTGTAATCTTCAGTCTCCGGTCATGTTATATTCGGTAATTTCAATTTCATCCAGGTCATGGTATATCTGTATATTCATCATCCAGGTCATGGTAGATCTTGTAATATTCTTCATCCAGGTCACGGTATAGATTCTGTATATTCATTCATCCAGGTCATGTATAGTCGGGTATATTCATTCACCAGGTCATGGTAATCTTTAATATTCATTTAATCCCGGTCGATTGTAATAACTGTAATAGTCCCTCACATGGCCAAAAAGTCCAACGGTATATCTGTATATTCAATTATATAAACGTGGGGTGCACTTGAAAGTTTTACCAGGTTCGTGTAATAAGTTTTCGTTATTCATCCGGGAAGATGGCATGATTCTCATCCAATTGCATAAGGCTTGTACAAGAATCTGTTGCAATATTACCGAGCTGGAAATCCCAATTAGCAAACAACAGCTAGGTGTGTTTTAAAAAAAGGGGCGTGCTAAGTGGTAAGCCACATCATCCAAGGACGCCTTAACACCTGGCGGGGGATATGCTTAATTGGAATTTTCCAGGGTCATGAATTGCCAAGATCTTGCATCAATCATTCAGAATTGTGAGAGATCCAGTGCGGATGACGTCATTAGCTGTATATCGTTATCTGGAAAACCCTATGTGATATATTAGTTATAACATTGTATCCCCCAGTCATTAGCTGTATATCGTAATCTGTGTACATTGAGGAATGTTTATAGAGTTGGAATTTCTAAATGTAAGAGACAAGTGAAATGACACTGAATACCGATTGGTCTAAAAAGAGACAGAGCCTTGGGCAGCATCACTGTAAATAGAGACAGGGAGAGTCACAAGGGATTCAAATGGAAGAAGTATTTGAATTGAGGTTCACTGACTCATTTAATAACATTATAATTTGATTCCATCCTCCTTCCATTTTATCAGATCATTTATCAGCCTGCCAAATTGCGCAGAATGGGCAACGTATCATTTATTCCACCTTTTATTTTAACCTGTGTTACCGATTATTGTCCTTTTATACCACCCCGGAGGTCGTAAAAAACATCTAATAAATGTAGTTCTGAGTAATTCCATTGGGAAACCCAGAGAGAGAAGATCCTGATTATGGATTATAACATGGGTGAAATAAACATTTGTCAGTTAGCAAGATATTCATTGCATTGTGTCTTTATTCCTATCTTCGTCTCGTATGGATAAGTATGATATACGATTGTAAAACGACAGTGACGCTATTAGAATGAGGGGAGAGTATTAGGTTTATGGTTAATATCATTAAAGACTTACCACAATATTAGAGTCGGAATCAAAGAGAGTTACGGACTACTAGAGGCATGTGATAGTGTGGTATTATAATAGTTAATATATTTATTATCATCTTATTTTAGTGCTATTTTTATAGCAACTAACATCTGTCGTAGGCGATTTAATTACAGAATCATTCATTCAGATCAGCCGTGCCCCAAAGAGGTTACAATCTCTTATTAGTAATTGATCCTATATACTGTATTAGGTAACGTATGAATGACTTTATATCTAATAACATAGGTATATACAGAATATCTATATAAATATATATATTACATGTTTATCATTACAGAGTCTTTCTTTTAACCGTTGTTAATGAAGGATTGGTTGTGGTTCGGGGATACTGAAGTGTTGTAAGGATGTGTTTACAGCACGTAGTGTAAAAGAACACTATGGCCTTACATTTACTATCGGTATCCATCGTACAGTATACGGATATGAGTTTTCGGTCTTTATTAAAAGCTTTGGGCCAAAATAAAAGAATTTAGTTGAAACTATTGAGTGACTTGTATTCTATGGGATGTACCTTCTCTTATTATCTTGCTTTAACAACAACTACATACTGGGGAGGCCCTGTTTGTAGCCCCAATGAGGAGCAGATAACGTACATGAGATTTATCTACGGGTACACCAACTAGTTTGTAAATCATTTTAGATTGTCTTGTTATTATTTATGATTGTATATCAGAACAGAAGTTCTTGAAATTTGTAATCTTTGCCTTCTGGGGTTGTCCCCCTCCTTTTGTGATGTATTTCAGATCCCCCGTATGAGCCGAGTTCTCCACAATACAATCAAGGGGCAATGTCCAAATTACCCATACGTCTAACTCGATCGCGATGGGTCAAGGCCGTGTTTCCCAATCACAGAAATGCGTACTGTGTAAATAGGTGCTCGTGTGGTATTCACTCAGTCAATTCATGTAATAGCAAGAGAGTAGAACAAGATACAGTAGTATAGAAGTTGACAGATGAATGACGAAAGATGGTAATGCAGAAGTAGAAGATACGATGAAATACAGGATACGTATGTAAGTGAAATGAAAAGGTAGACAGATACAATGAAGGCAGTATATGTGTAAAGTAAGAACTTAGTGAAAGTCGCAGCCAAGTATGTGTAAGTGACAGAACAGTATTGTTAAAGTAGACAGAACAGTAGTAACGTAGTAGTAAAGTAGACAGATACAGTATGTAAGTAGAGCAGATACAGTATGTAAGCGAAGTACAGTAGGTAAGTCAGACAGATGATGTATCGTGTAAGTAAGGATTTAGAACGATCATAGTGTAAAGTAGGTAAGGGGACGATTACAGTATGGTAAAGTAGACAGATAACAGATATGGTACGAGTGTGGGGAAACAGTAGTTAAGACATTACAGTATTGGATGACATAGAAACAGTGTGAAGACAGATACAGTAATGTGTAAGAGTAGACAGATACAGTATGTGGTAAATAATGACAGATACAAGATGTGTAAAGGAAAGTAGAGGCGATAACATAGTGTGAAATATGACGAAAGAGGGTTAGAGAGCAGATAAATAGATATGTGTGAAAAGTAGCAGTACAGTATAAAAAAAATTGGGTAAGTGACAGATACAGGAAGTAGGAAGAGCTGGTACACAAATCAGACAAATTAATGTAAGCGTAAGTACGGTAGGAACAAGATACAGTACGGGTGGTCAAAGTATACAGATACAGTATGGTAGTAAAGTAGAGACAACGATACAGTATCGTGTAAAGTGTACCAGATAGAACAGATGTGTTTAGACGAAAACAGTAGTGTAAAGTGAACAGATAGCAGTAGCGTGTAAGTAGACAGATACAGTATGTATCTAAAGTAGAAATACTTCAGTGAGGTGTAAAGGAGAGACAGATACAGTTGTCGTTCAGTACTCTGAGGTAGGTAAGAGGTAAAGACAGATACAGTATGTGTAAGTAGACAATACAGTATTGTGTAAAGTAGACCGATTACAGTATGTTAAAAGTAGACAGCGTACAGTAGTGTAAAGTAGACATATACAGTAGTGTAAGTGATGAAGATGGATACGTATGTTGTAAGATAGACACAGATACAGTAGTGTAAGGTAGACATACAGCAGTCTATGTGTAAAGTCAGACAGAACGAGTGTAATGTAGAAGCAGATCCGGATGTTTAGAAGTCAAGGCACTATAATTATAAAGTGGGAATACCGTGTATAGTGTAGAAGCGACGATACCAGTAGTGTAAAGTAGACAGCCACAATGTACTTGTAAAGTAGACAGATACGGACGGATGACAGGTCGGAGTAAAGTAAAGTACAGAAACATAGAACAGTAGTGTAATGGTAGAACGAAACAGTACGTTGTAGTAGACGTAGTGAATAAGACAGTATACGGTATGTAAGAGACGATACATAGTTGACAGACGATACAGTATTGGTAGGTCAAGTGTAGTAGACAATACAGTATAGTGTAGGTAGAGTTAGTATGTGAGTAGGACAGATACTTGGTGAAGTAGAGATTGGTAAAGATACAGTTCAAGTAAATAAGCCAGAGTATGTAAGTGCGAAAGTATTTAAAAAGACAGCAGTCGGTAAGTACGAAGATGTGGTCAGAGACAGTCTAGTGAAGGTGACGTACGATGAAAGTAGACAAAGTATGTGTAAATACAGAACTATGGAATGAAATACAGTAGTGAAATAGACGGGAATAGTAAGTAGAAAGATAGACGTTAAGTAGACAGATACCTTATGTAAGATGTAGGTAACAGATACGTACTGTACTAGGAACAGAACAGTATTGAAGAGGGGAGACAGTATTGTAACAGTAACCGTACAGGTAGGTAGACAGATACTATGTAGGTTAGAATGGTAGTAGGATAAATTGTAAGTAGACATTAGTATAAGTGAAATACAGTATGTAATACGTTACAGGTAAAAGTACATGGTGTAGACAGATTACGAGGTAGAAGATTAGTATGAAGGTGAAGATACAGATGTATAACAGTGATGTGTAGCAGATACAGTAGGTAAAAGTAGAAGTACAGTAGTGTAAAGTAGACATGAGACGTAAAAAGATACACCGTGTAAAGTAACTGTGAAATCTCAAACAAATTGAGACAGATGTACCCAAATTTTTGCCGAAACACAAGGAAAATCGACATCCATTATACGCAGTGCGTGTCAGTGTGAAGAGTGACATCATATATGCAGTGCAGTTAAGAATGCTCTGATTTGTATGTGGGGGAACCAAACAGCAACTGCATCAAACGTAGTAGGCCCCAGCACAGAAGAGCCACTTCATAGGGTCAGGACTCAGCCATGTATCTGCCATCTTACGGACAAAGGACAAACCTGAAGATTGTAAAATGGGTTTAACATATTGGGGAGAGGAACGTGACTGTTAAGAGGTGTTTTAAGAGGGCCATTATGTGAAATAAAAGAAACCAAGCCTAACATAGAGTGTGGGGTTCGACACCAACTGTCTGCATGTAACTGCTGGTTTGTTAACACCTTACTCTGGGCGGTCCTATAACACCTCGTAGCCCACTATTCCAAATCACAGTGTGGGGACACCTTAACGCCGGTGGGGTCTGTGATCATGCTATTGTGGATTTTCCAGGGTTAACATGTAATTGCCAACAATTCTTGTACAAGTGCATTCTGAATTTGAGAAAGCCAGTCGGAATGACTAGCGAAAGTCTTCAAGAACAACTTCAAAGTCCAGTTTTGAAATCTAATTGATATCAACGTATATAACTCACTGCAGAGTTGCGAGGTGTTTCTCCCTTCTGTTGGGCTGACGGTCGTATTTCTTGAGTGTTTGGGTGGAATCTGTCATTCCTACGGTATGTGCGCGTCTTTCTGTTTGGTTTGCGGTATCATCATGTCACTAGGGTGTTCCTGATGTATTTAATGTGGTGCCGAGAAAGTTGATTTGAACTTTTTGAGTAGTTTAAGTTTTGTTAATGGTTGGCTGGAAGGAGTGATAATTCATATGGAAGGAAGAGGCAGTGTCTTTCTCGCTTTCAGTCCAGATAATGAGGATATCTCTATGTTAAAGGAAGGTTAAGTCATGATATAGTGTTACAGGAGGTAGACTATCCTACTCCCAATCTGGCCCAGTAACAGGTGGCGTACATGTTGTCGACAGCGACAACCCATGGCTGCCCCATCTGTTGTAGCTTAGATCTCTGATTGAATGAGAATTATGTGTGTGGCAAGGGTAAGTGTATCATGTTGTAGAACTGATTCGCTGTGTTGTGTGCCCTCCTCTGTCTAAAAAAGGTTTTACATGCTGCAATACCCATTTGATGAGGGTATTTTGTATATAGGGCACCACTCCTTTGTGGCCAAAATGGCATTTACAGGAATGGGGGCCCTAATGGCAGCAGTTTATTCAGTAGGTCTTGGTGTCCTGGAATGTAAGCGGGATGTTGTTCTTGATCTAGGTGTTTAAGGATGTTTTTCTACCCAGCCTGAGAGTTTTGTCTCACGTGCAATTCTGGAGAAATGGTCTCCTGGACACATCCCTCTTGTGGATTTTCGGGAGTTGTTAGAACAGCAACTTAGCTAGCTTGAAGAAAGGGCAGTAAGTTGGTTCTCTAATGGTCTTAGGTAAGTTATTTATTAAGCTGTTTGAGTTCTTTTTTTTATAGTTTTCTCCGAGGGCCTCCTGCAGTTTCCAGTAGGTGCTAGCGGTTGGATAATTTCTGTGAGCTTCCTGTATGTAGTCCGGTGTATTCATGATGATCACTGCCCCTCCTTTATCTCCTCGTTTCATGTAGTGATGTGGGTTGGCCCGTGGGGTGGATTATTTATTGGTTTTATTACCAATGTATGTGTTGGGTGTGGATGGAAAATAACCATTTTGATTTAACTGTGTTGTTTTTTCTCGTGTTTTCTTTTTTTAAACTTGAACCAAGGGTTTTGAAATAAGAACTCTTTGCCCCCACCTGGATTGTTCTGGAGGATACAATGTATATTAGTTTAGTTTTTGGAATCTGAGTTGCATTGGTGTTAATTACTGGAATTTCTAAAGAAAAGAGACATTTATTCCAATGACCCCAATACCAAATGATCTATAAGGGACGCTGGCCTGGGTAGTTATCTATAATATGGACACGGAGCTTACAACAGGAACACTATTCACTTGAGGCTTAAAGACAATTCTTATTTCACAGAACAGAGTATACTGTAGGGCTATGTACCCGAGAGCCGTATCGGCATATTGTGTCTTAAAGTCACGGTTAACCCATGTTATCAGCTCCTAACTGAACTTTAAGACCACACAACTGGCACTTGCGCGGCGAAGGGCAAACTCACTGTCCCCCAATTACTTGCCCCATCTACGGCCTTTAAGACGTAAGTTCTAACGCCACAGAAGTTGGTGTGTTAAAAATTCGCAAAAGGCAAATCGCCAGTCACCAATGCACTGAGAATCACTGTATATCAGGGCATTGCCTAAAGGGGGCGATGGAGAGCGATAGCGACTCATCGTACATTATACCTATTGTATTTTATTCTAAAAGTTTCCATTTAATTAACCTGCAATTAACAAATCTGTCAACTGTCGGTTTTATCTGAGAGAGAGATAAACGGAGAGCCCTGTGTGTATATAATTATTATGGAACTATTAGGTAAATTCTCTATTTGATGAATACTATATACAATAGATAGATTGTGTGATATTTGTAATAAAGTCTTTCCCATAAAGATACATTGTTAGCAATATTATGGGGTTGATACAATGGGATGTTGTGCAGAGAAACTGTAAATGAAAGGGGCACAAGGTTAGAATAGCTGTAATAATGCCAACAGTGTCCTTCCAAATGAAAGTTCTTTTGAAAATGTTATTTAAACAATACAGTGGTCCTGGTGAGTGGGTTTTTTAGTCTGTGGGTGGAGTAGAATAAGTTGATATTTGGGCCTATAAAAACTCATGAGGACAGACGGGCCCCACCGCAGAATATTAAGGGGGATCCAGTTAAGATTATTTCAGTATATTATATTAATATTTTTTTCGTCTGACTCCTATTTATAATTTCCTTATTCTCCCCTTGTCTCTGTGTTCTTAAAAAGAATTTCCACCTGTTTTTTATAGTGAAACTGTATTGATTTCTATAACCCAGTGCGCAGTTGACCCTGTGAATAGAAACTATTATAATTCCAGTATGGAACATTTATTATAAATCTATATTTCATAGATCAGATATGAATTTAAGTGATTCAAATTATCTTTATCTTTGACAAAAACCAAAACTATAAATACAATACATGCGAATCCTATCAGTTAAGTTCACCGTACAGGTAATTCAAATCTTACATGAAAAGAATCTGTAATATTAGTTAACAAAGACAATTCAGACCCTAGTATATTAGGAAAGATACAAACCTACCACGTGTAATGTGATTCATAAAATAGTAAGTGCCCTCTCATACCCTAACTGATTGCCTTATTAACTGCTACTTTCAAATTTAATGGCTGGTCAAAGGGAATTAGTATTATATAATCAGTGAAACTGTTAGTAACTGGTTTATGGTCTACCTTGTTACTCTGGACATTATATGAATATTATAAAATAAAAATATTAATAAATAATTAAGATGGTAAAAATATTGAGTTACTTATATTTAATTTGGACTAATACAATCTGTGGACTTCAGTGGATGGAAACCTCTGTTGGGTTCATCCATTTCCGTATCTGTTTTCCCGATCAGATGGCCAATCGCACTCTGCTGAAGATACATCCAACCTCCCAAGATGGAGGAAAAAAATATCAGTCCCTTATTGTAGAATCTTTTCACTGATCTTTCAACACCTGACTGGGATGTTCGTCTCCAATGGATTTCACTATAAGACTTTATTCCTTAGACAATTTTAATTGCACAACCAGTAGAAACACCACATAATCAATTCAATGTGGCTGTTGATTCTGATTGACAGTCAATGCAAAGTAAGGTGATAAATATAATCAATGATAATGAATAAACAAACCAAGTCCAGTTGCAGTAAAGACTGACTCCATTGTATTTCTTTTATTCTCCTATCACTCTGGATTTAATAACATTATAATTTGATTCCATCCTCCTTCCATTTTATCAGTCTGCAAATTGGCAGAATTGGGCAACATATCATTTATCCAACCTTTTATTTTACCTGTGTTACCGATTATTTGTTATTGTGTACACGTGGTGTATTGTGTACACGTGGTGTATTGTGTACACGTGGTGTATTGTGTACATGTGCTGTATTGTGTACATGTGGTGTATTGTGTACATGTGGTGTATTGTGTACACGTGGTGTATTGTGTACACGTGGTGTATTGTGTACATGTGGTGTATTGTGTACATGGGGTGTGCGATGTCCCCATAGCATTTTTAGGCTCATAGGGCAATGTTTATAAAGACGCAGTTATTGCTTTTAAGCGATTACGCAACTTTAACAATCGGTATCATAAATTTACGATAGTTATACCAATCGGAGATTAACGATCTGTTTAAAGATCGGAAATTTACGATACCGATAATAGATTTACGATCCCCATAGAATACCATTGCAGTAGTTTATTACCGCACGGTATTCTACCAGTACGTGTAAGGTAGACAGATTACAGTTATGTGTAGGTGGTAGACAGATGATACAGTAGTGTAAAGTAGACAGATACCAGTAAGTGTAAGGTAGACAGATACAGTAGTGTAGTATAAGGTGGACAAGATTACAGTTTTGTGTAAGTAGACAGCTAACAGTAGGTGTAAAGTGACAGATACTATGTGTAAAGTTAGACAGATGACAGTACGTGTAAAGTAGACAGATACAGTACGTGTAAAGTAGACAGATACAGTATGTGTAAGGTAGAACAGAGTTACAGTAGGTTTGGTAAAGCAAGACAGATACAGTATGTGTAAGGTAGGACAGATACAGTATGTGTAAAGTAGACAGAGGTATAGTATGTGTGTAAAGGAGACAGATACAGTATGTGTAAAGTACGACAGATACAGTATGTGTGTAAAGTAGACAGATTAAGTACGTGTAAAGTAGACAGATAGAACAGTACGTGTAAAGTACTGTGAACATCAAACAAATTGAACAGATGACCCAATACCGAAACACAAGAAAAGCGACATCATATACGCAGTGCGGTGCAGTGAGAGTGACATCATATATGCAGTGCAGTGAAGAATGCTCTGATTTGTATGTGGGGGAGACCAAACAGCAACTGCATAACGTATGGCCAGCACGAAGAGCCAATTCCTAGGGTCAGGACTCAGCATGTATCGCATCTTAAGGATAAAGGACATACCTTTGAGATTGTAATGTTAACATATTGCGAAGGAACGTGACTGGTTCAAGAGAGGTGTTAAGGAGGCCATTTATGTGAAAAATAAGAAGAAACCAAGCCTAAATAGAGGTGGGGGGGTTCGACACCATCTGTCTGCCATGTACAATGCTGTTTTAACACCTTACTCTGGGCGTTCCCTAAAACCTCTTCGCACTATCCAATCACACCCTTAACACCTGGCTGTGATATGCTATTGGGATTTTCCAGGGTACAAATTGCCACAGATTCTTGTACAAGTATCTGAATTGGAGAAAGCCAGTGGATGACTAGACGAAACGTCTTCAAGAACTAAACTCAAGTCCAGTTGATCTAATTGAATACAACAGATATAACTCACTGCAGAGTTGCTGTAGGTGTTATCCCTCTGTTGGGTCTGAACTGGTCGATTTCTTGAGTGTTTGGGGTGGAGGTGGAAGCTGTCATTCCTACGGTATGTGCGTCTGTCTGTGGTTGCGGTAATCAATGTTCAATAGGTTTGTTCCCTTGAGATTTAATTGTGGTGTCCAGAAAGTTGATTTGACTTTTTGAGTAGTTAAGTTTTAGTTTAATGGTTGTTGGGTGGAAGGAGTTGTAATTCCTATGGAAGGAGAGCCAGTTCTTTCTCGCTTTCAGTCCAGATAATGAGGATATCATCTATGTAAAAGGAGGTAAGTCATTGATTAAGTGTTACAGGAGGATAGAAATCCTCTCCAATTCGGCAAGAAAAGGTTGGCGTACTATGGTGCGGAAGCGACAACCCAGGCTGTCCCCATCTGTTGTAGCTAGAATCTCCTGATGAATGAGAATATGTTGGTGTGTAGGGTGAAGTGTATCATGTTGAGAACTGATTCTGTGTGTATGCCCTCCTTCTGTTAAAAAGGTTTTACATGCTGCAAGCCATCTTGATGAGGGAATTTGATATAGGGCCTCCAATCATTGTGGCCAAAATGGCATTGACAGGAATGGGGCCTAATGCAGCGAGTTTATTCAGTAGGTCTGTGGTGTCCTGAATGTAGCTGGATGTTTTCTTGACTAGGGGTTTAAGGATGTTTTCTACCCAGCCTGAGATGTCTCTGTCAGCGTGCAAATTCCTGAGAAAATGGGTCGTCCTGGACATCCTCTTTGTGGATTTCGGGAGTGTATAGAAGCAGCAAACTTTAGGCTCGTCTGGAATAAGGGCAGTAAGTTGGTCTCTAATGGTCTTAGGTAAGTTATTTATAAGCTTTTGAGTTCTTTTTTTTATAGTGTCTCCGGGTCCTCCTGCGTTTCCAGTAGTGTGCAGGGTTGGATAATGTCTGTGAGCTTCCTGTATGTAGTCGGTGTATTCATGATGATCACTGCCCCTCCTTTATCTGCTCGTTTCATGATGATGTTTTGCTCCTGTGGGGTGGTATTATGTATTGGTATTATTACCAAATTGATGTGTTGGGTGTGGATGGAAATAACCATTTATTTAACTGTTAGTTTTTTCTCTGTGTTTCTTTTTTTAAACTTGAACAGGTCTTTGAAATAAGAACTCTTTTCCCCACCTGATTGTTCTGGGAATACAATGTATTATTAGTTTAGTTTGGAATCTGAGTGCATTGGTGATTATTTACATGGAATTTCTAAAGAAAAGAGACATTTTACTTTCCAATGACCCCAAATACCAAATATCTATAAGGGACCTGGCCTGGGGTAGTTATCTGTAAATAGGGACAGGAGGCTTTACAACAGGAACACTATTTCACTTGAGGCTTAAGACATTCTTATCAACAGGAGATACTTAGGGTTATGTACCGAGAGCCGTTATCGGCTATTTGTGTCTTAAAGTCACGTTAACCCAATGTATCAAGCTCTAACGTGACTTTAAGACACAACTAACGGCACTTGCGACGCAACCAATGTACTGACCCATTAACGGCTCTTAAGACGTAATTTCTAACGCCAGCAGATAGTTGGTGTTAAAGATTCGCAAAAGGCAAACTCCAGTCACATGCACTGAGAATCACTGTCATATCAGTGCATTGCCTAAAGGGGGCGATGGAGAGCGATAGCGACTCTCGGTAATGCCCCTACTGTATTTTTTATCAAGTTTCCATTTAATTAACCTGCAAATTAACAAAATCTGTCAACTTCGTGTTTTATCTGAGAGAGAGATAAACGGAGAGCCCTGTGTGTAATATAATTATTATGGGAACTATTAGGGTAATATTCTTATTTATGATAATAATAATATCAATAGATAGATTGTGTTATAATTGTAATAAAGTCTTTCCAATAAAGACTACATTGTGTACAATATTATGGGAGTGATACCTGGGAATGGTTTTGCAGAGAATACTGATAAATAGAAAGGGGCACAAGTAGATAGCTGTAATAATGCCAGGACAGTGTCCTTCAAATGGAAAGTGCTTTTGAAAATGTATAAACAATACAGTGTCCTGGTGAGTGGGTTTGTGCTGGGGGGGATAGAATAGTTGATATTGGCCATAAACCATGAGGACCAAGGGCCCTCCAGGAATATTAAGGGATCCAGTTAATATTTATTTCTTTCTTCATATATCTGTATTATGGCGTCTGACTCATATTTATAACTTGTCTTATTCTCCCCTTGTCTCTGTGTCTTAATGACAATTTCCACTGTTTTTATATGTGAACTGTAGTGATTTTCCTATAACCCAGTGGGCCAGTCTGACCCTGTGAATAGAAACTTATTATAATTCCATATGGAACATTATATTATAAATTCTATATTCTAGATCAGATTATGAAGGTTTAAGGTGATTCAAATTATATTTTATCTTGACAAAAACAATACTATAAATCAATACAATCGAATCCTTAATCAGTTAATTCACCGAACCTGTAATTCAAATCTTACAATGAAAAGAATCTGTAATATTAGTTAACACAGACAATTCATACCCTAGTAATATGTGAAAGATAATAACCTACCAAGTGTAAATGTGATTATAAAATAGTGTGTCCCATTACCCCTAACTGATTGCCTGTATTAACTGCTACTTTCAATGATAACATTGCTGGTCAAAGGAATTATGTATTAATTATCAGTGACTGTATAGAACTGGTTTAGGTCTACCTGTTACTCTGAACATCTATATTAATATTTATAAAATAAAAAATTTAATAAAATAATATAAGATTGGTAAAATTGATGTTACTTATATTAATTTGACTAATACAAATCTGTGGACCATTCAGTGGATGGAACCTTTGGGTTCATCCATTCATCTGTTTTCCCCGATCAGGATGGCCAATCGCATCTCTGCTGAAAGATACATCAACCGTCCAAGATGGGGAAATAAATATCAGTCTTATTTGTAGAATTTTTCACTTCTTTCAAACACTGACTGGGATGTTCGGTCTCCAATGGATTTCACCATAGACTTAAGTCCTTAGACATTTTAATTGACAACCAGTAGAAAACCAAACATACATCAATTCAATGTGGCTCTGCTGATTCTGATTGAAGTCAATGCAAAGTAAGTTGATTAAAATATAATGAAGGTAATGAATTAGACAAACCAAGTCCAGTTGCATTAAAGAATGACTCCAATTGTATTTCTTTATTCTCCTATCACTCTGGTTGATTTAATTAGACAGTGTACGGTTGTCTATTTCCCTATGTGTGTGACCCACTCAGTTACTAGGGGGGATTCAGGGTCATTTGTATCTATTTCAGTTCCATTTCACCTCTGGGCAAACAGAGACCATCAATGAAATGTTCTATTGGGTGGGACAGCGCACTGAGCTGTGATTGGCTACAGGGTAAATAACAAATACATATAAATAGCACTTTACCATTCTACGCCATAACGTCTATCGGATACCCTGTGAACAGTAAGTAAATACAATCATACAGGTGATTCTTTTCCTTTTATAAAGGGTCAACTTGGAGATAAAAGGAACTGTAAGTAAAAAGGGAGAATATTTAACCAAAAGTGTATTTTGTAACCAATGTTCCAATGTTATAAATATGATTGTTATGGGGACATTAAGGTAGGAATTGGATGGGATTAGTCTCTGTTACCCATAATCCTTAGATAACGTTTGTTTTTATATTAAACTATTATTACCAATAAACATTATGGACCCTGTATATTAAAGTTTGGTATTCTGTGATAATATTATAAATATTCCATTTATTACATGTCATAGACAAGAAGTAGCCACCCCCGCACCATTATAAATATGGCCTGTAATATATTAGACTAACATGGCCATTTTACTGTCTAACATTGAAATCAGGGTCAGGTGATGGGGAGATAGAAATCTTGCCCTTTGTGGTCCAAATTCTCCGCAGTGATGTCACATAATGACAACATATGTGTCAATATTACTGAATCTCTCGGTTTTGTAAATTTTGCACCAACAGACCAGAACTAAACCAACTAATTTTAGCGGGAACTACCATGCGGATCCACTTTCTACTGTGCCTTGTCCTCTTCATCTCTTTAGCCAACATGGGCGTTGGTAAGTACAGTACAAATTCAACTAATTACAATGAAACACTCTGCTAACAAACTTTTCTTTTGATAATCTGATAATCTGTGATAGTGGTTTATATAATGTACAGTGCTATCTGTAATATAATAATAATATAATAATATGTTTGGATAATCTGTGATAGTGGTTTATATAATGTACAGTGTTATCTGTAATATAATACTAATATAATAATATGTTTGGATAATCTGTGATAGTGGTTTATATAATGTACAGTGTTATCTGTAATATAATAATATATAATAATATGTTGGATAATCTGTGATAGTGGTTTATATAATGTACAGTGTTATCTGTAATATAATAATAATATAATAATATGTTTGGATAATCTGTGATAGTGGTTTATATAATGTACGTGTTATCTGTATATAATATAATAAATTAATATGTTTGGATAATCTGTGATAGTGGTTTATTAATGTACAGTGTTTTCTGTAATATAATATATAATATAATAATATGTTTGGATAATCTGTGATAGTGGTTTATATAAGTATAGTGTTATCTGTAATATAATAATAATTTAATAATATGTTTTGGATAATCTGTGATAGTGGTTATATAATGTACAGTGTTATCTGTAATATAATAATAATATATAATATGTTTGGATAATCTGTGATAGTGGTTTATATAACGTATAGTGTTATCTGTAATATAATAATAATATAATAATATGTTTGGATAATCTGTGATAGTGGTTTATATAATGTACAGTGTATCTGTAATATAATAATATATATAATATGTTTGGATAATCTGTGATAGTGGTTTATATAATGTACAGTGTTATCTGTAATATAATAATAATATAATAATATGTTTGGATAATCTGTGGTAGTGGTTTATTAATGTACAGTGTTATCTGTAATATAAAATAATATAATATATGTTTGGATAATCTGTGATAGTGGTTTATATAATGTACAGTGTTATCTGTAATATAATAATAATATAATAATATGTTTGGATAATCTGTGATAGTGGTTTATATATGTATAGTGTTATCTGTAATATATAATAATATATAATAATATGTTTGGATAATCTGTGATATGTGGTTTATATAATGTTACAGTGTTATCTGTATATATAATAATATAATAATATGTTGGATAATCTGTGATAGTGGTTTATATAATGTATAGTGTTATCTGTAATATAATAATAAATAATAATATGTTTGGATAATCTGTGATAGTGGTTTATATAATGTATAGTGTTATCTGTATATAATAATAATATAATAATATGTTTGGATAATCTGTGATAGTGGTTTATATAATGTATAGTGTTATCTGTAATATAATAATAATATAATAATATGTTTGGATAATCGTGATAGAGGTTTATATATGTATAGTGTTATCTGTAATAATAAAATATAATAATATGTTTGGATAATCTGTGATAGTGGTTTATATAATGTATAGTGTTATCTGTAATATAATAATAATATAAATAATATGTTTGGATAATCTGTGATAGAGGTTATATAATGTACAGTGTTATCTGTAATATAATAATAATATAATAATATGTTTGGATAACTGTGATAGTGGTTTATATAATGTACAGTGTTATCTGCAATAATAATATATAATAATATGTTTGGATATCTGTGATAGTGGGTTTATATAATGTATAGTGTTATCTGTAATATAATAATAATATAATAATATGTTTGGATAATCTGTGATAGTGGTTTATATAATGTACAGTGTTATCTGTAATAATAATAATATAATAATAGTTGGATAATCTGTGATAGTGGTTTATATAATGTATAGTGTTATCTGTAATTAATAATAATATAATAATATGTTTGGATAATCTGTGATAGTGGTTTATATAATGTATAGTGTTATCTGTAATATAATAATATATAATAATATGTTTGGATATCTGTGATAGAGGTTTATATATGTATGTGTTATCTGTAATATAATAATATATAATAATATGTTTGGATAATCTGTGATAGTGGTTATATAATGTACAGTGTTATCTGTAATATAATAATAATATAATAATATGTTTTGGATAATCTGTGATAGTGGTTTATATAATGTATAGTGTTATCTGTAATATAATAATAATATAATAATATGTTTGGATAATCTGTGATAGTGGTTTATATAATGTACAGTGTTATCTGTAATATAATAATAATATAATAATATGTTTGGATAATCTGTGATAGTGGTTTATATAATGTACAGTTTCTGTAATATAATATAAATATAAAATATGTTTGGATAATCTGTGATAGTGGTTATATAATGTATAGTGTTATCTGTAATATAATAATAATTTAATAATAGTTTGGTAATCGGTGATGAGGTTTATATAATTATACGTTTATCTGTAATATAATAATAATATAATAATATGTTTGGATAATCTGTGATAGTGGTTTATATAATGTAGTGTTATCTGTAATATAATAATAATATAATAATATGTTGGATAATCTGTGATAGTGTGTATATAATGTACAGTGTTATCGTAATATAATAATAATATATATATGTTTGGTAATCTGTGATAGTGGTTATATAATGTACAGTGTTATCTGTAAATAATAATAATATTAATAATATGTTTGGATAATCTGTGATAGTGGTTTATATAAGTACAGTGTTATCTGTATTATAATAATAATATAATAATATGTTTGGATAATCTGTGATAGTGGTTTATATAATGTATAGTGTATCTGTAATATAATATAATATAATAAATGGTTTGGATAATCGTGTGATAGTGGTTTATAATGTAATGTTATCGTAATATAATAATAATATAATAATATGTTTGGATAATCGTGATAGTGTGTATATAATGTATAGTGTTATCTGTAATATAATAATAATATAATAATATGTTTGGATAATCTGTGATAGTGGTTTATAAATGTATAGTGTTATCTGTAATATAATAAATATAATAATAGTTTGGATAAATGTGATAGTGGTTTATATAATGTACAGTGTTATATATCAATAAAGAATGTAGTTGCTTTATTGGGTAACACTACATTAAAGGGGATCTGTGGTCTCCATCCAAGTGACCTCTGAGATAAAGGCTGTCTCATGCATCAAGCCTATGGTGATGTCTCTAGCTGTTTTATAGGCTTGTGAAGTTCTCTCCTACTCTGCACTGTCTCTATATTTGCTTTAATTAGATGTGATCTTGTTAGAATTTATTTATTTTATTACCTTGTCATGAGTGTTAATTTCTGTCCATGTGACATAGAGACATATGTAAAGCTTTGTGTGTGTGTGTACGGCCTTAATACACAGCACTGACCCACTTCACTCTCTCTTGCAGATGCGTACTTTGGGGAGGCACAGGCGATATGCGAACAGAAGGGGGGCACATGTAGATTTTATTGCTTACATGGAAAGGAAAGACAAGATTCATGTACAGCTCCCGGCATGTTGTTTGAGAATACGGGGCTGATCTTTTAATGTTTCACCATGAAAATAAACAATTATCAGCATCTTAACAATGATTGTGTCTTGTTAAATCTGACCAAACCTTAAACAGGGCTGTTTCTTTAAAGACAGGAATCTTTATCAGAAATAGAGTAACAAGCTAATCTAAGGACAATAAGGAAGGGCTGTCCAGTGTCCAATGAATGGAGCCCGGACAGAGAAAGGCCATTGGCTGAAACGTCATGTTGGTGGTGTTTGCACTATAAAGAGGGTCATACTCGTTACCCTATTGTACATGGATTGGGGATTGGACAGCCCTTCCTTATTTTGCTTAGATTGGATTATACTGGTGGCTAAGAGGTGGCTGCAGGAGGTCTGGACGCCCAGAGGTGCCCCCACTCTGATTGGATAGAGTAACAAGCTGTTACCAATCTGTTTCCTGTAGCCTCTCTTTCTGTGTACAATACAATCATCCTGGCTGGGTTTCCAATCTATATAAAGACTAGTCCAGGAGATGGTTGGGGATTTAGGATTTAGGTGTAAGGTTAGTACAAGTTTCTATGTGGGTGGCCTTGGGTTAAACGTCATCATGTGTCATGACCCTTCCCCCAATATGTAATGTCTTAGATTAATCTTCTCCCACCGACTATAGACACAGGGACCATTCTCTGGATTGCCTGACAGATATTTTGATCTACCGATAATTAAAGGGCCAACAGAACTTTAACCCAAAGACCAGCCTGGTACTTATTTCCTGAGTGATTATTTACAATGGGCTCCTCTAGTCTTTTACCCCACACCTGACACATGTACACACACCTATTGACCTACCTTTCCATTCATGTGGCAGCCATACTTAAAGGGTAACTATAGTCAAAAAACAAATTTGACTAAACTTCAAAAAGTTAGTTTTGTACATCCAACCTGATACAGGTACACACACCAACTGATCTACCCATTCATTTGCTTGTGAAGGTTCTTATTCATCCAGGTCATGGTATATCTGTAATATTCATCCATCCAGGTCATGGTATATCTGTAATATTCATCCATCCAGTCATGGTATATCTGTAATATTCATCCATCCAGGTCATGGTATATCTGTAATATTCATCCATCCAGTCATGGTATATCTGTAATATTCATCCATCCAGGTCATGGTATATCTGTAATATTCATCATCCAGGTACGGTATATCTGTAATTCATCCATCCAGTCATGGTTATCTGATATCATCTGGTCATGGTAATCTGTAATATTCATCATCCAGGTCACGGTATATCTGTATATTCATCCATCCAGGTCATGGTTATCTGTAATATTCATCATCCAGGTCAGGTATATCTGAATATTCTCATAGGTCATGGTATATCTGTAATATTCATTCATCAGGTCATGGTATATCTGTAATATTCATTCATCAGGTCATGGTATATCTGTAATATTCATCCATCCAGGTCATGGTAATCGTAATATTCATTCATCAGGTCACGTATATCTGTATATTCATTCATCCAGGTCATGGTATATCTGTATATTCATTCATCCAGGTCATGGTATATCTGTAATATTCATCCATCCAGGTCACGGTATATCTGTAATATTCATCCATAGGTCATGGTATATCTGTAATATTCATCCATCAGGTCATGGTATATCTGTAATATTCATCCATCCAGGTCATGGATATCTGTAATATTCATCCATCCAGGTCATGGTATATCTGTAATATTCATTCATCTCAGGTATGGTATATCGTAATATTCATCCATCCAGGTCACGGTATATCTGTAATATTCATCCATCAGGTCATGGTATATCTGTATATTCATCCATCCAGCTCATGGTATATCTGTAATATTCATCCATCCAGGTCATGGTATATCTGTAATATTATCCATCCAGGCATGGTATATCTGTATATTCATCATCCAGGTCATGGTATATCTGTAATATTCATCCATCCAGGTCATGGTATATCTGTAATATTCATCCATCCAGGTCATGGTATATCTGTAATTATCCATCCAGGTCATGGTATATCTGTAATATTCATCCATCCAGGTCATGGTATATCTGTAATATTCATCCATCCAGGTCATGGTATATCTGTAATATTCATTCATCTAGGTCATGGTATATCTGTAATATTATCCATCCAGGTCATGGTATATCTGTTAATTCATCCATCCAGGTCATGGTATATCTGTAATATTCATTCATCTAGGTCATGGTATATCTGTAAATATTCATCCATCCAGGTCACGGTAATCTGTAATATTATCCATCCAGGTCATGGTATATCTGTAATATCATCCATCCAGTCATGGTATATCTGTAATATTCATCCATCCAGGTCATGGTATATCTGTAATATTCATCCATCCGGTCATGGTATATCTGTAATATTCATCATCCAGGTCACGGTATATCTGTAATATTCATCCATCCAGGTCATGGTATATCTGTAATATTCATCCATCCAGGTCACGGTATATCTGTAATATTCATCCATCCAGGTCATGGTATATCTGTAATATTCATCATCCAGGTCACGGTATATCTGTAATATTCATCCATCAGGTCATGGTATATCTGTAATATTCATTCATCAGGTACATGGTATATCTGTATATATCCATCCAGTCAGGTCATATGAATATCATCCATCCGGTCATGGTATATCTGTAATATTCATCCATCCAGGCATGGTATATCTGTAATATTCATCCCTCCAGGTCACGTTATATCTGTATATTCATCCATCCAGGTCATGGTATATCTGTAATATTATCCATCCGGTCATGGTATATCTGTATATCATTCCATCCAGGTCATGGTATATCTGTAATATTCATCATCCAGGTCAGGTATACTGTAATATTCATTCATCAGGTCCGGTATATCTGTAATATTTATTCATCCAGGTCATGGTATATCTGTAATATTCATTCATCAGGTCATGGTATCTGTAATATTCATTCATCCAGGTCATGGATATCTGTAATATTCATTCATCCAGGTCATGGTATATCTGTTAATATCATCCATCAGGTCACGGTCTATATCTGTATATCATTCATCCAGGTCATGGTATATCTGTAATATTCATCCATCCAGGTCAGGTATATCTGTAATATCATACATTAAGGTCACGGTATATCTGTAATATTCATCCATCCAGGTCATGGTATATCTGTAAATTCATTCATCCAGGTCATGGTATATCTGGAATATTTCATTCATCCAGGTCATGGTATATCTGTAATATTCATTCATCCAGGTCATGGTATATCTGTAATATTCATTCCATCCAGGTCATGGTATATCTGTAATATTTTATTATCCAGGTCATGGTATATCTGTATATTCATTCATCCAGGTCATGGTTATCTGTAATATCTTCATCCGGTCATGGTATATCTGTAATATTCATCATCCAGGTCACGGTATATCTGTAATATTCATTCATCCAGGTCATGGATATCTGTAATATTATTATCAGGTATGGTATATCGTAATATTCATTCATCCAGGTCATGGTATATCTGTAATATTCATTCATCCAGGTCATGGTATATCTGTAATATTCATTCATTCAGGTCATGGTATATCTGTAATATTCATTCATCCAGGTCATGGTATATCTGTAATATTCATCCATCCAGGTCATGGTATATATGTAATATTATCATCCAGGTCATGGTATATCTGTAATATTCATCCATCCAGGTCATGGTATATCTGTAATATTCATTCATCAGGTCATGGTATTCTGTATATTCATCCATAGTCATGGTATATCTGTAATATTCATTCATCCAGGTCATGGTATATCTGTAATATTCATTCATCCAGGTCATGGTATATCTGTAATATTCATCCATCCAGGTCATGGTATATCTGTAATATTCATCCATCCAGGTCATGGTATATCTGTAATATTCATCCATCCAGGTCATGGTATATCTGTAATATTCATCATCCAGGTCATGGTGATCTGTAATATTCATCCATCCAGGTCACGGTATATCTGTAATATTCATTCATCCAGGTCACGGTATATCTGTTAATATTCATCCATCCAGGTCACGGTATATCTGTAATATTCATCCATCCAGGTCATGGTATATCTGTAATATTCATTCATCCAGGTCATGGTATATCTGTAATATTCATTCATCCAGGTCATGGTATATCTGTAATATTCATCCATCCAGGTCATGGTATATCTGTAATATCATTCATCCAGGTCACGGTATATCTGTATATTCATTCATCCAGGTCATGGTATATCTGTAATATTCATTCATCCAGGTCATGGTATATCTGTAATATTCATTTATCCAGGTCATGGTATAACTGTAATATCATTCAGGTCACGGTATATCTGTAATATTCATCATCCAGGTCACGGTATATCTGTAATATTCATTCATCCAGGTCATGGTATATCTGTAATTATTCATCACCAGGTCTGGTATATCTGTAATATTCATTATCCAGTCATGAATATCTGTAATATTCATTCAGCCAGGTCATGGTATATCTGTGATAATCATTCATCCAGGTCATGGTATATCTGTAATATTCATTCATCCAGGTCATGGTATTATCTGTAATATTCATTCATCCAGCCCATGGTATATTATGTAATATTCATTCATCCAGGTCATGGTATATCTGTAATATTCATCCATCCAGGTCATGGTATATCTGTAATATTCATTCATCCAGGTCATGGTATATTCTGAATATCATCATCCAGGTCATGGTATATCTGTAATATTCATTCATCCAGGTCATGGTTTATCTGTAATATTCATTCATCCAGGTCATGGTATATCTGTAATATTCATCCATCCAGGTCATGGTATATCTGTAATATTCATCCATCCAGGTCATGGTATATCTGTAATATTCATCCATCCAGGTCATGGTATATCTGTATATTCATCCTCAGGTCATGGTGTATCTGTAATATTCATCCATCCAGGTCACGGTATATCTGTAATATTCATTCATCCAGGTCACGGTATATCTGTAATATTCATCCATCTAGGTATATCTGTAATATTCATCCATCCAGGTCATGGTATATCTGTAATATTCATTCATCCAGGTCATGGTATATCTGTAATATTCATTCATCCAGGTCATGGTATATCTGTAATATTCATCCATCCAGGTCATGGTATATCTGTAATATTCATTCATCCAGGTCACGGTATATCTGTAATATTCATTCATCCAGGTCATGGTATATCTGTAATATTCATTCATCCAGGTCATGGTATATCTGTAATATTCATTTATCCAGGTCATGGTATAAATGTAATATCCATCCAGGTCACGGTATATCTGTAATATTCAATTAGATCAACTGTACTTGAAGTTTAGTTCTTGAAGAAGTTTCGTTAGTCATCCGACTGGATCTCTCAATTCAGAATGACTTGTACAAGAATCTGTGGCAATTATGTACCCTGGAAAATCCCAATTAGCATATCACAGCTAGGTGTTAAGGGCGTGCTAAGTGTTAAGCCACTATCCAATGACGCCCTTAACACCTGGCTGTGATATGCTAATTGGGATTTTCCAGGGTACATAATTGCCACAGATTCTTGAACAAGTCATTCAGAATTGAGAGATCCAGTCGGATGACTAGCGAAACATCTTCAAGAACTAACTTCAAGTCCAGTTGATCTAATTGAATATAACAGATATACCCATTCATTTATGCAGAAAAAAATATTAAAGGGCAATTATAGTTGAAAAAACACATTTTGACCAATCCTCAAATAAGTATTTTACCCCTAACTCGCTGGTACAAACACCTACTGACCTACCCTTGCATTCCGTTGGCAGCCATACTTAAAGGGTATATTATAGTAAAATACCGCAATGTCCCCATTATTGCCATTATTGAGTTGTAAAATCTGCAGCACAGACACACACTCCCTTCTAAAATGTAAACTTTCAAGCCAAATTCAAAGTTTATAAACAATCACTATCGCAGGACATCGCAATGACAAATAGCGCTATTTTCACCTTATTCTAGAAACGCTTTTTTCCGCTTTTGCCTTTGCGTAAAAGTATCGCTGCGGGGATGTGTGGCGATAGTTTTCGCCTTATTCATTGCGTTAAGTGCTGGTATCACTGAGAAAAGAGAGATGCTCTCTAGTGTCATTTCAGAGCTAATTTTGCCATTTTTTTATTTAAAGCTATTTATAAATAGGGGAAATTTCACCCTTTTGCCCCTTTTCCCTTTTGTTGCATTATTTGCAGTTTTACCAGAATCTTCACTAAACATCATTACTTACTGGAACGTTCCAAACACGACTATTTCTCACCCAGCACTATGGGATGTTCCCATATTAATGGAACTGGTTTGGTCATTAGAGTGTTTTACTATTTATATCTCTGGCTGAAAAAAAAACCACATGTGTTAGGCTAAGTAACAAAGATGGGTGTTCAGTGAGTATTAACCAATTTGATACTACACAGGGAGTATTACCTATTTACCATCATATGTGCTGAACCTTTTCAGCATTATTAGTGATACTTTTTGCTACATAATTTTCGCTTTTGATGAAAATTCGCCTTTTAATAACTGATGAAAAGAAGAAAGCGAAAAACCTTTAAAAAGCGAACACGCAGATCGTATTACAGTAAATGCTGGAAAATAGTCTAACACCCCCCAGAGTACTTATTAGTATTGAGTAACACTCCACAATGTACTGACACCTCCATGGACCCATTGGCAGGATAAATAAATGGTCACTTATGTGTTTTCACCACCTCAGACTTGGGGAATTGGAATGGCTGAACTTAACGTAATAAAACACTTTTTACCATTTTATAAATACGCTTGAGCGGTTACCGTAGCGATGTATGGTGAAAGTGAAATGTAGGTAAAGACTTTTCACCACTGGTTATCACTGATTTATAAATAGCGAAAAGTCCAAATTTGGCGAAAATCCTGCGTTAAAGAAGGCGAAAAGTTTAACGAACCTTTATAAATATGCCCCTTAATCTTTCCCTTTCTAGCTTTGCTGTTATTTCTATGTCTAGGGAATGGTTCACTACTAATATGTCTAACCTGTTGTAGATGTGATATCTCCTCCTCCGTTAATGATAATATAATAGAAAGAGTCCTACACTATGGACCATTGTATTCTTGTATGTTCATTGAAATGGAAATATTTGAGTGGGGTAGTTAAAGGAAAGTTCAGTGGGAAATATCATTATGTTATTAGTTTATATTACACATACCTAGTTACTCTACATATTCTTTTATATTTGAATTTATACCCTTTGCTGTTCCTGCTGTTGACATTAGTGAGCTGACATTTCAGGTTCTGTAACGGTCCTTCTTCTTCCCAGAATGCACCACATCCTTGGAATGTTCCTAACAGTAATTTCTACGATGGCTGTTGGATGGGTCACACATGCTCAGATCTCTACTGAGCACATGAATCCACCCAGGCACTGGTTCAAGGGCAAGACCATAACGGTCTCTATTAGGGGTCCTGCAAACAGGAAGTCAGTGTTTATACAATGATACAATGCTGAATGGGCTGGTTAATGTCATTAGGATGGGAAAATACTGCTCTATTTTCTTATATATATTTGCACTGAACTTCCACTTTAAGGCATCGTTCACACTATGGGCCATCGCGTTCGTAATTTAGGGCCGATCGTTCAATCGTAGAATACCGTGCGGTAATAAACTACTGCAATGGTATTCTATGGGGATCGTAAATCTATTATCGGTATCGTAAATTTCCGATCTTTAAACAGATCGTTAATCTCCGATTGGTATAACTATCGTAAATTTATGATACCGATTGTTAAAGTTGCGTAATCGCTTAAAAGCAATAACTGCGTCTTTATAAACATTGCGCCTATGAGCCTAAAATGCTATGGGGACATCGCACACCCATGTACAACCAATACACCACATGTTACACAATACACCACGTGTACACAATGACACAACGGACACAATACACCACATGTACACAAACACCACATGTACACAATACAGCACATGTGTAAAGTAGACAGATACAGTATGTGTAAAGTAGACAGATACAGTATGTGTAAAGTAGACAGATACAGTATGTGTATGTGTCCTATTGTACCTTACGGGGGGGATGCAGTTGGACATTGAATTTTAATGGGGATTCTTACAGAATATCTATTGGAGTTTTGTTACTGTGCACCTGGGCATGTGGACGTGAGAGTAACAAATCATTTTTCCTTTCTATCACATCTTCCTTCCTGAAATGTATAATAGCGATGAAGGAAAACAGTAAACATCTGTTTATTTCTGTATTACAGAAGAGAAGTAGAGCTGTGAGACCTTTTATTGGGTAACTAGATGATAAAAAATGAACCTTTCGGGAATCCTGAGCCCCCTTCATCAGGCTGGATGTTATAAAAGAAACTGAGAAATCACAAACTTATATACACATTGGGACAGTGAACATCAAACAAATTGAACAGATGACCCAATACCGAAACACAAGAAAAGCGACATCATATATGCAGTGCAGTGCAGTGAAGAATGCTCTGATTTGTATGTGGGGGAGACCAAACAGCAACTGCATCAACATATGGCCCAGCACAGAAGAGCCAATTCCTCGGGTCAGGACTCAGCCGCTAAGACAGGAATCTTTATCAGAAATAGAGTAACAAGCTAATCTAAGCACAATAAGGAAGGGCTGTCCAGTGTCCAATGAATGGAGCCTGGACAGAGAAAGGCCATTGGCTGAAACGTCATGTTGGTGGTGTTTGCCTTTTACCCCCAAACCTGACACATGTACACACACCTATTGACCTACCCTTCCATTCATGTGGCAGCCATACTTAAAGGGTAACTATAGTAAAAAAACAAATTTGACTAAACTTCAAAAAAGTTAGTTTTGTACATCCAACCTGATACAGGTACACACACCAACTGATCTACCCATTCATTTGCTTGTGAAGGTTCTTATTCATCCAGGTCATGGTATATCTGTAATATTCATTCATCCAGGTCACGTAATAATCTGTAATATTCATCCTCCAGGTCAGGATAATCTGTCAATTCATCCATCCAGGTCTGGTATATCTGTAATATTCATCCATCCAGGTCATGGTTATACTGTAATATCATCCCATCCAGGTCATGGTATATCTGTAATATTCATCCATCCAGGTCAGGGTATATCGTAATATTCCCCATCATCCGGTCATGGTATATCTGTAATATTCATCATCCATCCAGGTCTGTATATCTGTAATATTCATTCATCCAGGTCATGGTATATCTGTAATTTCATTCATCCAGGTCATATATCTGTAATATTCATCCATCACAGGTCACGTATATCTGTAATATTCATCCATCCAGGTCATGGTATATCTGTAATATTCATCCATCCAGGTCATGGTATATCTGTAATTTCATCCCATCCAGGTCATGGTATATCTGTAATATTCACCATCCAGGTCACTGTATATCTGTAATATTCATATCATCCAGGTCATGGTATATCTGTAATATTCATCATCCAGGTCATGGTATAATCTGTATATTCATTCATCCATCCAGGTCACGGTATATCTGTAATTCATATCCATCCGGTCAGGTATATCTGTAATATTCATTCCATCCAGGTCATGGTATATCTGTATATTCATCCTCCAGTGCTCATGGTATATCTGTAATATTCTTCCATCCAGGTCAGGTATATCTGTATATTCATTCATCCAGGTCATGGTAATATCTGTAATATTCATCCATCCAGGTCATGGTATATCTGTAATATTCATCCATCCAGGTCAGGTATATCTTAATATTTCCATCCAGGTCATGGTATATCTGTATATTCATCCATCCAGTCATGGTATATCTGTAATATTCATCCATCCGGTCATGGTATATCTGTATATTCATCCATCCCAGTTCAGGTATATCTGTAATATATTCATCCATCCAGGTCATGTATATCTGTAATATTCATTCATCCAGGTCACTGGTATATCTGTAATATTCATTCCACCAGTCACGGTAATAGTCGTAATATTCATCCATCCAGGTCACGGTATATCTGTAATATTCATCCATCCAGTCATGTTATATCTGTATATTCCTCCATCCAGGTCATGTATATCTGTAATATTCATCCATCCAGGTCACTGGTATATCTGTAATATTCATCCATCCAGGTCATGGTATATCTGTAATATTCATTCATCCAGGTCATGGTATATCTGTAATATTCATCCATCCAGGTCTGGTATATCTGTAATATTCATCCCATCCATGGTCATGGTATATCTGTAATTTCATCCATCCAGGTCATGGTATATCTGTAATATTCATCCACCAGTCATGGTATATCTGTATATTCATCCATCAGGTCATGGTATATGTAATATTCATTCATCCAGGTCATGGTATATCTGTAATATTCATCCATCCAGGTCATGGTATATCTGTAATATTCATCCATCCAGGTCATGGTATATCTAATATCATCCATCCAGGTCATGGTATATCTGTAATATTCTCATCCACATCCAGTCATGGTATATCTGTAATATTCATTCATCCAGGTCATGGTATATCTGTAATATTCATCATCCAGGTCATGGTATATCTGTAATATTCATCCATCCAGGTCATGGTATATCTGTATATTCATCATCCGGTCATGGTATATCTGTAATATTCATTCATCCAGGTCATGGTATATCTGTAATATTCATCCATCCAGGTCATGGTATATCTGTAATATTTCATTCAATCCAGGTCATGGTATATCTGTAATATTCATTCCTATCCAGGTCACGGTATTATCTGTAATATTCATCCCCCAGGTCATGGTATATCTGTAATATTCATCATCCAGGTCACTGGTATATCTGTATATTCATCCTCCAGGTCATGGTATTCTTTAATATTCATCCATCCGGTCTATATCTGTAATATTCATCCCATCCAGGCGGTATATCTGTAATATTCATTCATCCAGGTCACGGTATATCTGTAATTCATCCATCCAGGTCAGGTATATCTGTAATATTCATCCATCCAGGTCATGGTATATCTGTAATATTCATTCATCCAGGTCATGTATATCTGAATATTCATCCATCCAGGTCATGGTATATCTGTAATATTCATTCATCCAGGTCATGGTATATCTGTAATATTCATCCATCCAGGTCAGGTATATCTGTAATATTCATTCCATCCAGGTCATGGTATATCTGTAATATTCATTCATCCAGGTCGGTATATCTATAAATCATCATCCAGGTCATGGTATATCTGTAATATTCATCATCCAGGTCATGTGTATATCTGTAATATTCATTCATCCAGGTCAGGTATATCTTATATTTCATCCATCCAGGTCATGGTATATCTGTAATATTCATCCATCCAGGTCATGGTATACTGTAATATTCATTCATCCAGGTCATGGTATATCTGTAATATTCATCATCCAGGTCAGGTAATCTTATTTCTCATCCAGGTCATGTATATCTGTATATTCATTCATCCAGGTCATGGTATATCTGTAATATTCACATCCATGGTCATGGTATATCTGTAATATTCATCCATCCAGGTCATGGTATATCTGTAATATTCATTCATCCAGGTCATGGTATATCTGTAATATTCATCCATCCAGTTCATGTAGAATCTGTATATTCATTTCATCCAGGTCATGGTATATCTGTAATATCTCATCCATCCAGGTCATGGTATATCTGTATATTCATTCATCCAGGTCATGGTATATCTGTAATATTCATTCATCCAGGTCATGGTATATCTGTAATATCATATCCAGGTCATGTAATATCGTAATATTCATCCATCAGGTCATGTATTCTGTAATATTCATCCATCCAGGTCATGGTATATCTGTAATATTCATATCATCCAGGTCATGGTATATCTGTATATTCATCCATCCAGGTCATGGTATACTGTAATTTCATTCATCCAGGTCAGGTATATCTGTAATATTCATCCATCCAGGTCAGGTATATCTGTATATTCATCCATCCAGGTCCTGGTATATCTGTAATATTCTCCATCCAGGTCAGGTATATCTGTAATATTCATTCATCCAGGTCATGGTATATCTGTAATATTCTTATCCAGGTCATGGTATATCTGTATATCATCCATCCAGGTCACGTATATCTGTAATATCATCATCCAGGTCACGTATATCTGTAATATTCATCCATCCAGGTCAGGTATATCTGTAATATTCATTCCATCCGGTCATGGTATATCTGTATATTCATTCTCCAGGTCACGGTATATCTGTAATATTCATCATCCAGGTCATGGTATATCTGTAATATTCATTCATCCAGGTCATGGTATATCTGTAATTTCATCCATCCAGGTCAGGTATATCTGTAATATTCATCCTCAGGTCATGGTATATCTGTAATATTCCTCATCCAGGTCATGTATATCTGTAATATTTCATCCATCCAGGTCATGGTATATCTGTAATATTCATCCATCCAGGTCATGGTATACTGTAATATTCATCATCCAGGTCATGGTATATCTGTAATTTCATCCATCCAGGTCATGGTATATCTGTAATATTCATCATCATCCAGGTCATGGTATATCTGTAATATTCATTCATCCAGGTCATGGTATATCTGTAATATTCATCCTCCAGGTCATGGTATATCTGTAATATCATTCATCCAGGTCATGGTATATCTGTATTTCATTCATCCAGGTCATGTATATCTGTATATCCATCCGGTCATGGTATATCTGTAATATCATCCATCCAGGTCATGGTAATCTGTAATATTCATCCATCCGGTCATGGTATATCTGTAATATTCATTCATCCAGGTCATGGTATATCTGTAATATTCATTCATCCAGGTCATGGTATATCTGTAATATTCATTCATCCAGGTCATGGTATATCTATATTCTCATCCGGTCTGTAATCTGTATATTCATTCATCCAGGTCATGGTATATCTGTAATATTCATTCATCCAGGTCATGGTATCTGTAATATTCATCATCCAGGTCATGGTATATCGTAATATTCATTCATCCAGGTCATGGTATATCTGTAATATTCATCATCCAGGTCAGGTATATCTGTAATATTCATCCATCCAGGTCATGGTATATCTGTAATATTCATTCATCCAGTCATGGTATATCTGTAATATTCATTCATCCAGGTCATGGTATATCTGTAATATCATCTCGGTCAGGTATATCTGTATATTCATCCATCCAGGTCATGGTATATCTGTAATATTCATCCACAGGTCATGTATATCTGTAATTTCATCATCAGGTCATGGTATATCTGTAATATTCATCCATCCAGGTCATGGTATATCTGTAATATTCATTCATCCAGGTCACGGTATATCTGTAATATTCATCCATCCAGGTCACGGATATCTTAATATTTCATCCAGGTCATGGTATATCTGTAATATTCATCCGTCATGTATATCTGTATATTCATCCATCCGGTCATGGTATATCTGTAATATTCATCCATCCAGGTCAGGTATATCTGTAATATTCATCATCCAGGTCATGGTATATCTGTAATATTCATCCATCCAGGTCATGGTATATCTGTAATATTCATTCCATCCAGGTCATGGTATATCTGTAATATTCATCTCCAGGTCATGGTATATCTGTAATATTCATCATCCAGGTCAGGTATATCTGTATATTCATCATCCAGGTCATGTATATCTGTAATATTCATTCATCCAGGTCACGGTATATCTGTAATATTCATCATCCAGGTCATGGTATATCTGTAATATTCATCCTCCAGGTCATGTATATCTGTAATATTCATTCATCCAGGTCATGGTATATCTGTAATATTCATTCATCCAGGTCATGGTATATCTGTAATATTCATCCATCCAGGTCATGGTATATCTGTAATATTCATCCATCCAGGTCATGGTATATCTGTAATATTCATTCATCCAGGTCATGGTATATCTGTAATATTCATCATCCAGGTCATGGTATATCTGTAATATTCATTCATCCAGGTCATGGTATATCTGTAATATTCATCCATCCAGGTCATGGTATATCTGTAATATTCATCATCCAGGTCATGGTATATCTGTAATATTCATCCATCCAGGTCATGGTATATCTGTAATATTCATTCATCCAGGTCATGGTATATCTGTAATTCATTCATCCGGTCATGGTATATCTGTAATATTCATCATCCAGGTCAGGATATCTGTAATATTATCCATCCAGGTCAGGTATATCTGTAATATTCATCATCCAGGTCAGGTATATCTGTAATATTCATCATCCAGGTCATGGTATATCTGTAATATTCATCCATCCAGGTCATCGGTATATCTGTAATATTCATTCATCCAGGTCATGGTATATCTGTAATATTCATTCATCCAGGTCATGGTTAATCTGTAATATTCATCCTCCAGGTCATGGTAATCTGTAATATTCATCCATCCAGGTCATGGTATATCTGTAATATTCATTCATCCAGGTCATGGTATATCTGTAATATTCATTCATCCAGGTCATGGTATATCTGTAATATTCATCCATCCAGGTCATGGTATATCTGTAATATCCATCCAGGTCACGGTATATCTGTAATATTCAATTAGATCAACTGTACTTGAAGTTTAGTTCTTGAAGAAGTTTCGTTAGTCATCCGACTGGATCTCTCAATTCAGAATGACTTGTACAAGAATCTGTGGCAATTATGTACCCTGGAAAATCCCAATTAGCATATCACAGCTAGGTGTTAAGGGCGTGCTAAGTGTTAAGCCACTATCCAATGACGCCCTTAACACCTGGCTGTGATATGCTAATTGGGATTTTCCAGGGTACATAATTGCCACAGATTCTTGTACAAGTCATTCAGAATTGAGAGATCCAGTCGGATGACTAGCGAAACATCTTCAAGAACTTAACTTCAAGTCCAGTTGATCTAATTGAATATAACAGATATACCCATTCATTTATGCAGAAAAAATATTTAAAGGGCAATTATAGTTGAAAAAACACATTTTGACCAATCCTCAAATAAGTATTTTACCCCTTAACTCGCTGGTACAAACACCTACTGACCTACCCTTGCATTCCGTTGGCAGCCATACTTAAAGGGTAATTATAGTAAAATAACCGCAATGTCCCCATTATTGCCATTATTGAGTTGTAAAATCTGCAGCACAGACACACACTCCCTTCTAAAATGTAAACTTTCAAGCCAAATTCAAAGTTTATAAACAATCACTATCGCAGGACATCGCAATGACAAATAGCGCTATTTTCACCTTATTTCTAAAAACGCTTTTTTCCCGCTTTTGCCTTTGCGTAAAAGTATCGCTGCGGGGATGTGTGGCGATAGTTTTCGCCTTATTCATTGCGTTAAGTGCGGTATCACTGAGAAAAGAGAGATTGCTCTCTAGTGTCATTTCAGAGCTAATTTTGCCATTTTTTTATTTAAAGCTATTTATAAATAGGGGAAATTTCACCCTTTTGCCCCTTTTCTCCCTTTTGTTGCATTATTTGCAGTTTTACCAGAATCTTCACTAAACATCATTACTTACTGGAACGTTCCATTAACACGACTATTTCTCACCCAGCACTATGGGATGTTCCCATATTAATGGAACTGGTTTGGTCATTAGAGTTTTATACTATTTATATCTCTGGCTGAAAAAAACACCACATGTGTTAGGCTAAGTAACAAAGATGGGTGTTCAGTGAGTATTAACCAATTTGATACTACACCAGGGAGTATTACCTATTTACCATCATATGTGCTGAACCTTTTCAGCATTATTAGTGATACTTTTTGCTACATAATTTTCGCTTTTGATGAAAATTCGCCTTTTAATAACTGATGAAAAGAAAAAAGCGAAAAACTAACCTTTAAAAAGCGAACGCGCAGATCGTATTACAGTAAATGCTGGAAAATAGTCTAACACCCCCCAGAGTACTTATTAGTTTTGAGTAACACTCCACAATGTACTGACACCTTCCATGGACCCATTGGCAGGATAAATAAATGGTCACTTATGTGTTTTCACCACCTCAGACTTGATAAATACGCTTGAGCGGTTACCGTAGCGATGTATGGTGAAAAGTGAAATGTAGGTAAAGACTTTTCACCACTGGTTATCACTGATTTATAAATAGCGAAAAGTCCAAATTTGGCGAAAATCCTGCGTTAAAGAAGGCGAAAAGTTTAACGAACCTTTATAAATATGCCCCTTAATCTTTCCCTTTCTAGCTTTGCTGTTATTTCTATGTCTAGGGAATGGTTCACTACTAATATGTCTAACCTGTTGTAGATGTGATATCTCCTCCTCCCGTTAATGATAATATAATAGAAAGAGTCCTACACTATGGACCATTGTATTCTTGTATGTTCATTGAAATTGGAAATATTTGAGTTGGTAGATTAACGGGAAAGTTCAGTGGGAAATATCATTATTGTTATTAGTTTATATTACACATACCTAGTTACTCTACATATTCTTTTATATTTTGAATTTATACCCTTTGCTGTTCCCTGCTGTTGACATTAGTGAGCTGACATTTCAGGTTCTAACGGTCCTTCTTCTTCCCAGAATGCACCACATCCTTGGAATGTTCCTAACAGTAATTTCTACTGATTGGCTGTTGGATGGGTCACACATGCTCAGATCTCTACTGAGCAACTGAATCCACCCAGGCACTGGTTCAAGGGCAAGACCATAACGGTCTCTATTAGGGGTCCTGCAAACAGGAAGTCAGTGTTTATACAATGATACAATGCTGAATGGGCTGGTTAATGTCATTAGGATGGGAAAATACTGCTCTATTTTCTTATATGTATTTGCACTGAACTTCCCCTTTAAGGCATCGTTCACACTATGGGCCATCGCGTTCGTAATTTAGGGCCGATCGTTCAATCGTAGAATACCGTGCGGTAATAAACTACTGCAATGGTATTCTATGGGGATCGTAAATCTATTATCGGTATCGTAAATTTCCGATCTTTAAACAGATCGTTAATCTCCGATCGGTATAACGATCGTAAATTTACTATACCGATTGTTAAAGTTGCGTAATCGCTTAAAAGCAATAACTGCGTCTTTATAAACATTGCCCTATGAGCCTAAAAATGCTATGGGGACATCGCACACCCCATGTACACAATACACCACAATGTACCCAATACACCACGTTACACAATCACCACGTGTACACAATACACCACATGTTACCACAATACACCACATGTACACAATTAAACCAGCACATGTACACAATACACCACGGTACACAATACACCACGTGTACACAATACACCACGTGTACACAATACACCACATGTACACAACACCACATGTACACAATACACCACATCTCAGTTAATAGGTGTGAACAGCATTTGGTTGTGACCTATCAGGGAAGAAGCCCCAGTGTCAGATGGGACCTGGAAGTCTGGGTCCCACCTTCCTACTATTCCTATGATAGATACAGAAAACTACTGCAGTAGGGATGGAGCCCCATGATAGGTTTACTGGGGGCCCACTGTTCCTAGTGACATCACTGAATAAAGCTGATAATTATAGTTCAGTAACATTAGAGGCTGTGTGTTACATTAATATTAATTTATTAAATATACTAGGGTATACAGGGATAGAAAAATAGTCCTCACATAAAATATATATCCTTCATTGCTAGTCTAATAACTGATAGTCTATCAATAGAAATACTGTTCATTATCTGGCCCTTGTTATTTCTGGATGAGGTAAGCTGTTACCATGGTAACTATGATGTCATAGCTGTCCAGCTGTTATGTTAACAGGGCGGAGCTGAACAGATATCAGTCGCATAGTTGACTTTGGGGAGTTCAGACAATCTTTGCGCTCAGTAAGTATTTTAAATTGGAGGTTTGATTCTCAATGTAACAGGGTTAAAATTAATTTAGATGTAACATTATATCTAACTGTGCTCAGTCATTTATTTCTATGTTCCAATAGATATTTACAATTTATAATCATTTTTCTACTATATGCTAATTAATTTATTTTACCAGTTAAAATTGTGTCTTTACTTTCCCATGATTACGTTTACTGACCTATTATTATAACATTTTAATAATATAAACATATGATTACAAATCCAAGGATAACTAGAAATACTGTTCATTATCTGGCCCTTGTTGTTTACTGTGATGAGGTAAAGCTGTTACCATGGTAACTATGATGTAATAGCTGTCCAGCTGTTATGTTAATAAGGGGCAGGGCTGAACAGATATCAGTCGCACAATTGACTTGGGGAGTTCAGACAAATCTTTGCGCTCAGTAAGTATTTTAAATTGGAGGTTTGGTTTCTCAATGTAACAGGTTAAAATTAGATTTAGATGTAACTTTGTAATATCATAACCGCACCGTAAATATCTATTAGAAATAGAGAAATAACTATTTATAATGATAATTAATAATAATTATTACTAATGAACAAACCTGGTCCCCCACATGTCCATATTGTGTAATGTGTGACTGTGTTTTATCTTTAGGAGATTTCACCATGGGGAATAGTTGTTGCTGTCATTGTGAGGTAAGACGCAGGAGACAATTCATGTCAATATGGGGAAGATGATAAAGTTGCGTTAATGATAATTTGTTGCATTAAGAAGAGTAAAATCCCATATCGAACTTTATATATAAAACCCAATAGGGCCAAAGAGCAGATTTCGCTTACGGGGTTATTCAATAAAAGTTCTTATGGTTAAAAATGGTGCTAATTTTGCCCCAACCAATCAGATGTAGTCTTTCAAATGTCAAATAGATTTGATGGTTGGGGCAAAATTAGCACCATTTTTAACCATAGAACTTTATTGAATCTCCCAGTTAGTGTTTAGTTGACATTTTCCTCACGGTCATAAAATTTGCAGTGACCACAAATACTTAATTGTTTTATACCAAAGCTGTAAATGAAGGAATTAAAGGGATAGTCTGGGATCTTTAAGGTCTGGAATGTTACTGTACAAATGAATATCATCCCTTTAATTGTATCTTTCTGTAGATGTCCTGTGACGAAATCACAACAATTATGTACTGCAAATGAACATGAAAGCTCGTTCAGATAACGTAAAACACCTGCAGGCTCATTACGACTTGTGTGGGAACAAGATCCGGAGATGGAAGGGATGAAAAACCAAGCGATAAGGAAATACTTTACCGTAAAAGACAAAAGGACTCTAAAGCTTCTGTACAAGAGGATTGAGTCTCTAGGGGAAAGGGTCACCAAGCTGTATGATGTCCTATGTCCATTGATATGAAATTGGCAAACATCAGAGCTGATCAGGTACAATCTCTCTTATCACACTGTACCAAAGTAGAAGATTACCTTCATTGTGTTTGTAATAGAAAGGGGGTTCAGGGATACAAGGACATTGAACTTATAATAAGGATTTTTTTCACTTTATTATTCATTGTTACAGAAGTTCCCCTGAACGGCAAATGGAAACGGATCTTCTCTAGATTGGCAGGTAAGGTTTAAATGTCTTTCCTCCCCACCTTCCCCTGCCCCCAGCGCTGCCTACACTCTCGGGTTAGATTCCCCTTCTGGGTACAAGTAGGTTTTCTAACGCCCATAGAGACCCCAATCCCATAATCCCACGGTCAAGGCTCCTCTCACCTATGTACCGGCTCCAGTCTCATTACCAGTTTTCTTGTTTATTGTAGATTCACTCATGTCCTGCCTGAGGTTTTACGCTGTCAGTGCTGCATCTAACCTCAATAATGACCAGGTAAGTAGTTTTATTGGGTGACTGGGACTTTACTAGGTGTAAGGGAGGAACATGGGAGCTAAATACATATCTTTTTTCTCTTTTGTTATCCATTTGAAAGCAGTATGGCAGCTCCCATTCCCGTCTCCCGTTCTCCTCTAACACAGACACATTTATTATAAATATTATTATTACTTTCTAATTGTCCTTTTCTTCTTTGCCCACAGCTTTTCACAGAAGAACACGGAGTATAAATGGGTTTGGGGGTCTCCATTAAACCTTGACAGCCAATCACTAGGTCGATTGTTACTGATAGTTACATCTTCTCACAGACGTGCGATTGCGGGCTTGACCCACGACGTACAATAAGTACGAACGGCTGTTTCAGCCGACTATATGTAAGTGTACGGGCGCTCGGTTGGGCACTTGATGATCTGACCTGGGGGATCATCAACAATGTTCTACTAACACCATTTCAGCCAACCGCACACCCATACACTTACCGACCCCTCAACACACGTTGTGCGTTGTGGTCGGGCCCCCAATACCACATGTGTACGGCTTTTAGATCCAAGTTGATCCAGAGGTAAGTCTGATTGCCACTTATAGTGAGATGTACAGCAGGTCGTTTGGATACTTACCTACCAGCTGCAGCTCTGTTCCATCTGGTCTGGCCCTGCCTCCTCCACTAGGAACCGGCCCTGCCATGGGGAGGGGGAAGGACCAGATAATAGTGTCAGCAGCTAGTAGGTAACTGTCCTCACTACCCACTGTACTGCCAGGGCGAGATCTAGCATTTTAGGTCCTGACCCTGGTAACGGGAACGGGAGTAGATTTTACTTTCGATTCCCTTTCATTCATTTTTCTCCTCTTGAGAACATTTTCTGTGGCATCCGACTGGGTCATTTCCCCCCTCGGACCAACTCTGGGATGGAGGAAATTTAGAGAGGATGTAATAGATGGAACTATCGGACCAGGTTCATAGCAGTCAAGGTTAATGGAGACGTCCGGAGTAGATCCAGGATTAATTCCGATTGCCACAGGGAGTCAGGAAGGAATTTTCTCCCCCTTTTGGGGTTTTTCGCCTTCCTCTGGATCAACCGTGGATAGGGTAGAATTTGGGGGTTAGTGTCAAAATAAAATAGTAAATAAAATCATAATTAAACAAACATCGGTGTCTGGATTTTCTTTCCCTTATATTTCCAGTGTATATGGGGATTAGACTATGACTGGAAAGGGGGATTTCATATAATAGTTATAATCTTCATAGCATCAGGATCTGTGTGTTGTATAGAATATTATATACTCCATTTGGAGACACTTCGCTTTACAATATCAAAATACAAAAGACATTAAGAGGAAAAAAAACAGAAAAAGTTTAGTAAATAATTAGTGCGAGCCTTGGGATTAAAGGAGGTTCCTGCCCAAGAGCTTACAATCTTGTGTAAAGGTAAATATGTAACAATCTATTTTATTTAAATATGTGTCAACCAAATGATCATTTCCAGTGGGAATATGTTAATGGGGACAAGGACCAATAAAATTTGTGCTAAACAGACATTTAAAAAAGAGGAGTTTTGATTGGCTAAAATATTTTCCAGTTTAAAGGAGAACTAATCTTCCTTCAACTTAACCAAAGCACCAACCTTCCTTATAGTACCCAAATTCACTAGGTCTTCGTTTTTTAATATAAAAGATGGAATGGGCACGGCTTGTGGAGGTGGGTACAGTGGGCTACAAACGCTGACTGGTGAACTAGAGGGCTGACTTAAAAATGGCTGCTGAACTAGTAAACCAATGTTAAGTAAGCCCTCCAGTTTAGCAGTCCATGTAAATTAAGCCATCTCATTGACCCCAACAGATTCTGGAAAATCTAAGTGCCCACACACAAATAATATGCACCCAGGCTAGTAATATAGGGTGCCCCACACAGACTGGTAATTTGGAGCACCCACACAAACTGGTAATATAATCGCTCCACACAAACAGGCAATATACTGCACCTACACAGACAGGTAATATAGGATGCACACACAGACTGGTAATATAAGCTGCACCCCACACAGTCGGGTAATATATAAGCTGCACCCCCCACAACTTATAATCTAAGCTGCGTCCACAGACAGGTATCTAGGTTTAGAAATGTGCTTACCTGATTCCTGAAAAGACACTGCATGCTCACATGTGGCTCACAAAAACCTTCCATAAATACCTTGAAATGTACCGCTCTACTCTCCTTTAAAAGTTGAAGGTTGCATACCCCTGGGGGAGAGGTTTCAGAAACGTCTGCACATAGTAGACACATGAAAACTTTATTCAACCCAGAGAGATGTCTGGAATACACTAGCACTACTGGGATTAAGTTTATCCATTGTCATGGTGAAATATATTTCTTCTAATCTGCAAGGATGTCAGTGTCTCCTCTGGATATGATCAATTGGTGCACAATGCACCAGAAAGTTTATTGTACAGCTCATTCATTTATAAAGTGGCCATATAACCCATGGCAGGCACGCTGGGCAATGGGAATACCCCAATTAACCATCATATTCTTTTACGACAGCTGGGCCAATGTTAAGTAAACAGTGTACTTCCTAGAATTTTATATTGGACAAATACTTCCGTGTTAAGGAAATTGTTCAGTAATAGAGAAAGTGAATACATTTGCCAATTTTCTTTATTTGGAGACTTTGTTTCCCCTTTAAAATCCCCTACACAAAAGACATGTAAAATGTTTATTTTTTTCATCTATCCTCCTCATGCAAAGGAAAGATGTTATAGTTTTGTTAAAAAGTGAAATACCAGGCTGCAGATGTGAATGACACATTTATATATAAATATATCACGGTACACAATGGTCTAGGGGAATTCAGGAAGAAATATTCTGGTTGAATGAGAATTCAACTAAATTGCCGGTTCTGTACCAATAAGATACGATCAGACTGCCTGAAGGAGGGACACTGAACAGCCAATGAAAGGGTTCGGCCCCTGAAATGAATGTAATGATTGGGGAACGGTCTCTCTATATAGGCAGCTCAACCAACCCATTCACAAGAATGAAGTTTGAACTTGTAAAAACGTCCAGTCCTTTAAAATAACTCTGTCCTTATAGGCTTATTCTTTGGAAATCACTCAGTAAAATGTATTGACCCCTTTATGTAATGATGAGCGATCTCTACACGATGTTAGGGTCTTCTTTACAGCAAATATAATATCCTTTACTTGGGGTACCAGTTTATCCTCCAAGATCTTAGCATAAGGCATTGGGACATCGGCACCGGTGACACGGACAACTGGAGAATCCAGGTAATTGAAAGCCGGTCCTGGAACAACATATTATTGTTAGAATTTACAGAACATCTGTAGATATAGATGGGATTCCTGTTCTCCAGTAAATGTTCTAGAGCCACAGACTACAAACCTGTAATGTGGTTTATTGAGTTAATAAATAAAAATCGCTATGTTGACCTTTATGTAGTTATATTTTAGCTTGGTTGTAACTGTATAATTAACCCCCAGCCACACTCTATACAGCATTATGAAAGGATTATAGTTCTGCAAATTCCCAGGATAATTAAAACATCTATGGATTCACCTACTTAGGGTTACTGTACGGTCATAGTGAGGATGGATTGGAAAATTCTAATTTACAGAAGTCTATTTACATAAGGTCCTGCGTGACCGGCTCCACATAATATATCCTTACTCAGTAACAAAGCTTTTATTCATATAAGGAATATTAGTTTACCCATCATGCATCACCCAGTCTCTCCTCAGATATTAAGGATATGATGAAATTGATATATCAGTGGCACTAGGAATATGTTTAGGCTGATGATTTTTTCCACATTAAAGGATAAGTACTCAAAAACAATAAAGCTTAAATGGAAGCTGTATCTTTAACTAACCATCTCCCTTTTTTCTTTAGGTCCCTTCAGAGCCTATCTGTCCCCACAAAGTTCAGGACATCTTGGATCATGATTAAGTCAGCTAAGCTCCACCCCCCCGAGACTTCCTGGACCTTGTTGTAGACCAAAACCAAAACTTGTTGTAGACCTTGTTGTGTCCAAAAATCCACGATCAGTTCCCTCCGTGCGCACGTGACATCATCGAGCTGCGCTGTTACAAACGCGCTCGGCGGGGTGACGTCACATGCGCATGACGTCATGGAGGAAACTGACTGTGGAGTCTTGGATACAAGTCTGTAACGAGGTCTAGGAAGTCTCGGGGGGTGCTTAGATGACTGAATACATGATCCAAGATGTCCGAACTTGGGGCACAGGTAGGCTGTGAAGGGACCTAAAAAAAAAAAAAAAAAAAAGGAAAAAGGGGGGGTGTTTGGGGGGAGATGGTTAGTTAAAGATTCCATTTAAACTTAATTTGTTGTTTTGATGTACGTATCCTTTAAGGAAACCCATTGCCACATAATGTTTAAAACTGATAATCTGAAGGTCCTTTCAGTATATGATGAAGTCCTGAATCCCCATGCAGCCATATAAGCAAACAGAGCAGTGTGTCTGGATGAGGAGAGAAGCAGGTATGTGCCGGACCAAGAACATGGCTTGTAATCTAATCAGTAATATGCACTTTAGGGACAGGGAGGTAAGTAACTATAATGATCTCCGAGTTTGGTTGGTATAGATTTGTGATCTGGGGGTAGATACGCCCCTGTAGAGAATCTCGATATAAGAAACAGAGACAGAAATTATTCCACTAAGATAAGAACAGCATTTTTTTCTTTTTTCGATGTAAAATAAGACTTCATCCAAGCAAGCATTACAGATACGGACACCTGAGTGGTTTCTGGGGTTTGATCTATTACATCTACATGGACTTTACATGTTTCTTTAGACCTTTTATTAGAACTGCTCCGTATTGTTGCGTTGTGGTTGCATTTGTGTATGCAGTACAAAGTGACGTAATAACACTGATAATACCTTCCATTATCTTGGCACAATTTCTGCACCTACTCCGAACTGCGGCCAGCCGCCTTCTACTGTGACCAGATGATTTGTCTTATGGACGCTTTGCTCAATGGTTTCGATGTCCATGGGTCGGATAGTGCGCAGGTTATTATCTACAAATATGGATATTTTGAACAAGGTTAAGCATAAAAAGCTATCCACAATGATCACTTGTGATGGAGCTCAAAGCAAACTGTGGTCTCCATATAGGTGTCCTCTATAGCCTAGAATGAGGTTTTTAGCTTCTCTGGTTCTTAAATGGGAACTGTGGTCTCCAAACAAGTTTAATGAGAGGCCAGTTTCCTACCTAACGAGCCATCAACCACCTCTCTACGTGCTCCACAGCCCAAGATATAAGAAATGACTGACCAGAAAGTTAAAGTGGGAGGCTGACATGTGACATTCTTAAGCTTCTCCTGCACAGTGCCGCCGGCGAGCACAGCCTCAGACTCCCTTAGTGTGTGAGGGAGACAGGAAGTCCCTCCCCCTCTCTGCTGTGTGAAGATCCCACAGTCACTAAACGCGTCAGGGTACTGTGTTTGTCTCCCTCTGTGAAGTATGCTCAGTTCGGCAATAAAAGCTAAGTTTTATCTGTAGTTGTTGGCAGTCCATCCCTTTTCTTCTTTTTTGAAGAGAATCTACAGCCCTACTCTCAGACTATGTGAAAACAGAGTTCTTACTCTGCCATGGTTTCCATGATGGGAGGGCCAGGGGGCTTGCAAGAAGAGGGGGGCTGTAAGGAGGAGACGACACAGGGCAATTGCTGTCATCCACAGACATGGTTTAAGAACAGGAAGTGCAGGGACCTGGTGATACTGCTGCTATATCAAAACACAAAAATGTAAATATCTTCAAATCTATGCAAAATACAATGGAAATAAATTGCAAAAATTCTATTTTGCAATTCCTATCAATTTACTTGAAAGTCAATTTACCGAAAGTTAGTTAAGCTTTTAAAGTTGCACTCAGGAGAACAAGGAGTATGAGACATGTCACATGATTTTCTGTGTTTTCGAAGTCCCCACCCCCCAAAAAAACCCATCTTTCCTGAAGCTATTAAAAACAGTTACATCAGTAGATATATCTGGCATGCCAGGGCCGTGGCAGTGGGGGCAAAGCAATGGTGCTTGTGATGTCACAAATCACAGTGCAAGCTGGAAACACCACCCTTTATACTGCTGTAACTTTGGATGGGTTGCAGCTAGAAGCATGATTCTAGAGTTGTTGTAAAGGTAGCTTTTAAATAAAGGCCACAGTTACCCGTTACCCTTATAACCACCATATCTTCTGACTGCCTTCACTCAAAGAACTGATTAAACTGTTATAGAATAAGTTTTTTTTTAAAATAGTCAGTGATAAAAATCTAAAAATGGGAATGTATTAAAATGAATAAAACAAAACAAACATATCCCAGGATCAGAAATAATTCATATTTCCCCTCTAAGCAACCAACATTAGTTACCCTAGTTAAACTGCTCTATTGTATTCCAATCAACTTTCCCAACCACTGCCATTACTATTACAAGGCATAAACATACAGCAGAATGAATACCCACCTCACAATCAATGCCCTCTTTTGCCAGCACATTTGCGGCTTCTATACAGTGGCCGACAGGACAGAGTGCGATACCAGTGTAATCTGGGATCCTAAAATAATAAGGAAGTGATCTGTAAAATCAGTCCCATGGACTTTAAAAATAACTATGGCCATTTGCTTACCTTGCCTTTCAATCTTTGCTTTGCCATTGGACTACAAAGTCTTTTGATTGGGCTTCTTCAGACAACTCAAAAGGAACACCATACAATAACTACTCGTTTTCCAGGAAGACCACTGAAGAAAACAAGGTTAATTAATAATGAATCCAAGTTTGTGCCTTTACTGAACAGACAGATAATGATATGCACTATGTGCATCCTCCAAAATATACCCGACTGTGATACAGTGTTCCAATAGTGGATCTCATAGGGACAATATAAATATTCTCTCACCCTTGTATGGCTTTTTGTACTTTGATATTGTACAGCATGACGTCCCAAAATGGCGCTATATAAATACACATATACATACATAGAAAGAATATTAAAATAATGTAGTGAGAGACAAGAGACAAACCATAATCTTTCCTGTACACCCCCTACCCTAGAGAACAGCCTTTCTAAAGCCACCCCCATTAACTACATAAGCCCACTGTAAGAGAGGCATCCTGGGTAGGACTGTGATTTATGAAAGTTAATTACAGGGTTATTCAATAGAAGTTCTTATCGTTTAAAATGGTGCTAATTTTGCCCCAACCAATCAATGTGAGCTTACAAATGTTAAATAATCTGATTGGTTGGGGCAAATTAGCACCATTTTAAACGATAGAACTTTTATTGAATCTCCCTGGTAGAATTTAACTGTTCCCTACAGAGGTTAGTGACAGGCATGAACATTATTTACATAAACAATTACAAGTTAATTTTTTCTGCACCTACAGGTTCTTTTTGAACCAAGTGTGGAACAAGTGTAGAACAAGTGTGGGAAGGGATTTGTTGCATACCTGGGTTATTGTCCCTAATTGCTGCTTTAAGAAGACCCTTGGCATCCTCTGCATTCCATGGGCTTCACTTTCACTCAGCCGGACAGTGCCATACCAGGCCGCAAAGCACTGCGAGTGCTGAGCAGCCACGCCACCCGATGCACCGTTAGACCACGGAAGACTATTGGAACTGGCCACTAATCCTGCGGACATATAGTGTGTCTTGGCAGCAGAGTTGATCACTTGATCGATGGCTTGCATTGAAAGTTAAAGGTCATAAACTCACAGATTGGCCTTAATCCTGCCTGTTAAAACAAGCATTGTCTGTATCAAACAATCACAGTAAACGGTCTCTAAAGGAATAAAAAATGGAGCACGTACCATAGCAGCACCTACAGCAATCCAGCAAAACCCATCTGTAATAAAGGCAAGATATAATATTTATTGTTTAGTGCTTGGTATCGATCATACATAGAGGTAAACCACACTGAGGTCTGGTTAATCTGGGCTTTAATTAAGACCTGATTTTGGCAGCCAACATACCCTGCCTACTCACATGGCACTGCTACCCTTGGATACACAGTAAGATTAAACCCACACCCCATCCTGCAGGGGCCAATCAAAATGAAGCAGCAGTGATGATGGGAAGAATAATGTCAGTTAAATTGCTAAATCAGTTTTTTTAGCTTCAGTTTTGTCCTCAAATATTCCTAAAACTAACTCCAATGAATATTTATATTTCCCTTACGAGATAGAGGTTACATTTCAATATATTTTTTACTATTATTTGTATATAGGCTCAATTGTTTAACTCCATTATCATTCCAGTATTAAATTTAAATATTAAGTTTCAGATACCAGCCATACAGTCGACCTGAAAAAGGTCAACAATCAAGAAGGGCAGGGAAAGTATAAAACATAAATATGCAATGAGCAACTGTAACCTATAGAAGTATCAGGATGTCACTTTATATGACAAATTGACATTCTCCCAGCATAAAGGGAAAAAGGATCCACCACTATATTGCCTCTAAAAAGCCACCCAATCACACTGCATGCGCGGTGTTGACTGCTGTCACTTCAGGCTCTAATGTTCAAACACATACATTTCTATAAAGGATTCATACCTCAGATAAGGAGTATCCATAACTCTCTTGTCCCCATACTTTTTCCAAAGGCCCACTGACCTTAAATATAGACAATTATTAGATTTTTACGTTCTGGGAGGGATACATTAAATGGTGCGAGAGTTCACCCATGTTAGTAATCTGCAGCACAATATACAGCAGCCAGGTTGAGGTCACAATGCATCTACCGAGAAGAGCAGTGCCATGTTTTCTATTTACTACACTATGGGTTAAAACGTATTAGTAGTGCATTTGTGTCCACTTGTGTCTGCTAATCCATTTTTTTCGCATTCCTCTATAGCTTGAATTGAAGCGCAAAGTGGCCAGGAATGGACACAATCGGACCAAAACTAGTGCACGCATGAGACTGATAAAGGGTAGCACTCTCATAGTGAGAACTGTTCCTACGATTTCCATTAAAAATGTTATTGTAGATAAAAAGAAATGCACATAGCAGACCTACCTTAACCCTGTAAAAAGTTAACTGTATGTAATTGGTTGCCGCAATTAATGACATGGGCAACTTTTGCACACTATTATCACCCCTTTGTATTTAAAGAAACTACCTTATATGCACCATCATACTGTGCTACTTCCTCCCCTAACAGGAACACCTTTTCGTCCCTTTCAAGTTCTTCATCCTGGCCTGGTTTAATGCATCACGTACAGTCATCTGCAAACAAACTAGTTACTTAAAGCTTTCAGACAAAGATTAAAACACATCAGCTTGTATAAGAAAGACATTGTGCAGGTTTCTGTCATTTTCTTCTTTCTGCAGCCCACTTTCCTATTGAGTTAGAAATGGTTTTCGGACTGCCCAGTCTTGATTACATAGAGGTTACCCAGAATTAACCTGACAGTTCTTGAAGGTCTGGAGGGAGGTGGGCTACAGAACTCATTGAGGATGTGCAATTATGTAAAACTGTCCAGGGCAAATTAAGGCTGGGTACCACCCCAGCAGATATTTTCGGGCAACAAACCAATTCCCGCCACTTTCAGTCGGCCGAAAATATCTGCCGGTGTGGACCGGCCGGCCACAACCGACCTCGATCGTTCGTTTGTCCGGATTGGACGTGTTGATAAATTCCGATCGATCAGTTCCCCATCGGACCACACGATCGATCGTTCGCATTTTCAGACGCAGCCGAATTTGCCGCAACCGACAACATTTGTCCTGGCCGGATGGGAACATAATCTGTTTGTTTGTACCCAACCTAAACTGGGTACACGCCATCCTATAATTCTATACTTATTTGTATTGCTTGGCAGTATATGTAATAACCCCCTTGTATAGGTAATACTTTACTGCACTGTTGTACATTACCTGTAATAACCCCTTGCTGTGCATTATCTGTAATAACTCTCTATACAGGTAAATACTTTACTGCATCGCTGTACATTATCTGTATAACCCCCCGTACAGGAAAATACTTTACTGCATCGCTGTACATTTTCTGTATAACCCCATTGCTGTGCATATCTGTAATAACCCTCTATACGGGTAAATACTTTACTGCATTGCTGTACATTATCTGTAATAACCCCCCGTACAGGAAAATACTTTACTGCATTGCTGTACTTTAACTGTAATAACTCTCTATACAGGTAAATACGGCATTGCTGTGCAATATCTGTAATAACCATCTGTACAGGTAATACTTTACTACATTTTTGTGCATTATCTGTAATAACCTTCTGTACAGTAAATACTTTACTGCATTGCTGTGCAATATCTTAATAACCATCTGTACAGTAAATACTTTACTGCATTGCTGTGCAATATCTGTAATAACCATCTGTACAGGTAAATCCTTTACTGCTTGCTGTCATTATGTTGACAAGGTGACTATCACGGCTAGCAGTGGGACCCAGGTGTGTCTGTACACAGCTCTAGCGGCCATTACAGGGTCCCTAGAAGGTCACATTCATGGTCATTGTGTGGGACCCGTGACACATGGAATACAATCACCATGCCCCTTCCTACCCACAGTGCGCCATGTAGCGGTGGGTAGAGTGGGGGAGGCCGTGGTTACCTGCAGGGAGGGCCGGGCTCCTGTGAAGTTCCTGTGACACCAGACGGACACTGGGCCCTGTGGAGAACACATGGGAAATGATATATTAGTTATAACTTCTATCCCCAGTCATTAGGCTGTATACGTTATCTGGAAAACCCTAGTGATATATTAGTTTAAACATTGTACTCCCAGTCATTAGCTGTACTATCGTTATCTGGAAACACCCTATGTGATATATTATTTATAACATTGTCATTCCCAGTCATAGCTTGTATATCGTTATCTGGAAAACCCTATGTGACATTATATTATAAACATTGTATCTCCCCAGTCATTAGCTGTATATCGTTATCTGGAAAACCCTATGTGATATATTAGTGTATAACATGTATCCCCCAGTCATTGCTGTATATCGTTATCTGGAAAACCCTATGTGATATATTAGTTATTTAACATTGTATCCCCAGTCATTAGCTGTATACTCGTTATCTGGAAAACCCTATGTGATTATATTAGTTATAACATTGTATCCCCAGTCATTAGCTGTATATCGGTTATCTGGAAAACCTATGTGATATATTAGTTTTTAACATTGTATCCCCAGTCATTAGCTGGATATCTATCGTAAGCTGGACATTGAGGAATGTTATAGAGTTGGAATTTCTAAATGTAAGAGACAAGTGAAATGACATGAATACCGATTGGTTAAAAAGAGACAGAGCCTTGGGCAGCATCACTGTAAATAGAGACAGGGAGAGTCACAAGGGATTCAAATGGAAGAAGTATTGAATTGGCAGGTTCACTGACTCATTTAATAACATATATTTGATTCCATCCTCCTTCATTTATCAGTCTGCAAATTGGCAGAATTGGGCAACGTATCATTTATCCAACCTTTTTTTACCTGTGTTACCGATTATTGTCTTTTATACCCCCCATCTAATAAACATCAATTAAATAAATGTATTAAATATTCATAGACCCAGAGGAGAAAGATCATTATTATGGATTTAACATGGGGAAAATAACATTTGTCATTAGCAAGATATTTTCATTGTGTGTCTTTATTCATCTTCGCTTATTAAGTATGATTATAGATTGTAAAACATGACTATTAAAATTAGGGAGATATATTATATTTAATATCATTAAAGACTTTACCACAATATATTAGATGGAAAAGAGATTAAGGACTACTAAGGCATGGGATAGTGATGGATAGATATTTAATATATTTATTATCATTCTTATTATTGTGGATTTTTTATAGCAATAACATCTTCGTAGCGATTTATACTAGAATCTATTCATTCAGATCAGGCCCCTGCCCCAAAGAGTTTACAATCTCTTATTAGTATATTTATCCTTATATACTGTATTATAACGTTAGAATGACTTTATATACATTACATATATATACAGTATATCTATATAAGATATATATATTTATCTGTTTAATTTACAGAGTCTTTCACTTTTAAAGCCATTGTATGATTAATGAAGGATTGGATTGTGGTTTACAGTATACAGTAGTTGTAAATATGGACAGCGATACTAGTTTATTACTATCGGTATCCATCGTACATATACGATTATGAGTTTTTCTTTAAATTCATTTGTTGCCAAAATAAAATGAATTTTAGTTGAACTATTGAAGTGACTTGTATTCTATTTGGGATGTAGCCTTCTCTTATCTCTTTGCTTATAACAAACTACATCTGGGGAGTCTGTTTGTAGCCCCAATGGGAGCAATAGATAACTGAGTATTTATCTACAGGTTAACACTAGTTTGTATCATTTTATTGTCATTGTTATTATTATGTTGTATATCAGATTAGTTCTTAGAATTTGTAATTTTCCTTTAGGGTTTGGTCCCCCTCCTGTTGTGATGTTTTTTCAGATCCCACCTACGTATGACATTCTCCAAATAAGAGACAAGGGGGCCAATGTCCAATTACCCATGTCTACTCGGATGATTTCAATCCGTTTTCCCAATACAGACAATCTGTTTTTTATTGTGCTCGTGTGTATTCACTTCAATTCATAGTAATAGAGCCAAGAGAGGTAGACAGATACAGTATGTGTAAAGAGAGACAGATTACAGAGGAAAGTAGACGATAACAGTATGGTAAAGTAGACAGAGACAGTATGTGTAGAGATACGTATGGCTGTGAAAGTAGGACAGGATACAGTATGGTAAAGTTGGAGAAAGTGATAAATGTGTGAGACAGATACAGTAGGTGTAAAGTAGCAGATTACAGTAGTGTAAAGTAGGGAAGATTACATAGTGTAGTGACAGAAGTATGTGTAAGTGACAGATACAGTATGTGTAAAGTAGACAGATACAGTATGGTAGACAGATAAGTATGTGTAAAGTAGACAGATACAGTATGGTAAAGTAGACAGATACAGTATGGTACGTCGAAGATACAGTAGTGTAAAGTAGACAGATATTAGTATGTGTAAAGTAGGACAGATACAGTATGTGTAAAGTAGACAGATACAGTATGGTAAAGTAGACAGATACAGTATGTGTAGACAGATACAGTATGTGTAAAGTAGACAGATACAGTATGTGTAAAGTAGACAGATACAGTATGTGTAGACAGATACAGTATGTGTAAAGTAGACAGATACATGTGTAAAGTAGACAGATACAGTATGTGTAAAGTAGACAGATACAGTATGTGTAAAGTAGACAGATACGTATGTTGTAAGTGACAGATACAGTAGTGTAAAAGTAGACAGATTACAGTATGTGTAAAGTAGACAGATACAGTATGTGTAAAGTAGACAGATACAGTATTGTGTAAAGTAGACAGATTACAGTATGTGTAAAGTAGACAGATAGATACAGTATGTGTTAGACAGATACAGTAAGTGTAAAGTAGACAGATACAGTCGTGTTAAAGTAGACAGATACAGTATGTGTAAAGTAGACAGGATACAGTAGGTGTAAAGTAGAGAGACAGATGACAGTAGTGTTAAGGTAGCAGATTACAGTACTGTGTAAGGTACAGATTTACAGTTTGTGTAAAGAGACAGATACAGTATGTGTAAAGTAGACAGATACAGTATGTGTTAAAGTAGACAGATTTACAGTATGTGTAAAGTAGACAGATACAGTATGTGTAAAGTAGACAGATACAGTATGTGTAAAGTAGACAGATACAGTATGTGTAAAGAAGACAGATACAGTAGTGTAAAGTAGACAGATACCGTATGTGTAAAGTAGACAGATACAGTATGTGTAAAGTAGACAGATACAGTATGTGTAAAGTAGACCATATACAGTAATGTGTAAAGTAGACAGATACAGTATGTGTAAAGTAGACAGACACAGTATGTTGTAAAGTAGACAGATACAGTACGTGTAAAGTAGACAGATACAGTACGTGTAATGTAGACAGAAACAGTACGTGTAAGGTAGACAGATACAGTACGTGTAAGGTAGACAGATACAGTATGTGTAAGGTAGACAGATACAGTATGTGTAAAGTAGACAGATACAGTAAGTGTAAGGTAGACAGATACAGTATGTGTAGGTAGACAGATACAGTTTGTGTAAAGTAGACAGATACAGTATGTGTAAAGTAGTACAGATACAGTATGTGTAAAGTAGACAGATACAGTACGTGTAAAGTAGACAGATACAGTATGTGTAAAGTAGACAGATACAGTATGTGTAAGGTAGACAGATACAGTATGTGGTAAAGCAGACAGATACAGTATGTGTAAGGTAGACAGATACAGGATGTGTAAAGTAGACAGATATAGTATGTGTAAAGTAGACAGATACAGTATGTGTAAAGTAGACAGATACAGTATGTGTAAAGTAGACAGACACAGTATGTGTAAAGTAGACAGATACAGTACGTGTAAAGTAGACAGATACAGTACGTGTAATGTAGACAGAAACAGTACGTGTAAGGTAGACAGATACAGTACGTGTAGGTAGACAGATACAGTATGTGTAAGGTAGACAGATACAGTATGTGTAAAGTAGACAGATACAGTAAGTGTAAGGTAGACAGATACAGTATGTGTAAGGTAGACAGATACAGTTGTGTGTAAAGTAGACAGATACAGTATGTGTAAGTAGACAGATACAGTATGTGTTAAAGTAGACAGATACAGTACGTGTAAAGTAGACAGATACAGTATGTGTAAAGTAGAAGATACAGTATGTGTAAGGTAGACAGATACAGTATGTGTAAAGCAGACAGATACAGTATGTGTAAGGTAGACAGATACAGTATGTGTAAAGTAGACAGATATAGTATGTGTAAAGTAGACAGATACAGTATGTGTAAAGTAGACAGATACAGTATGTGTAAAGTAGACAGATACAGTACGTGTAAAGTAGACAGATACAGTCGTGTAAAGTACTGTGAACATCAAACAAATTGAACAGATGACCCAATACCGAAACACAAGAAAAGCGACATCATATACGCAGTGCGGTGCAGTGAAGAGTGACATCATATATGCAGTGCAGTGAAGAATGCTCTGATTTGTATGTGGGGGAGACCAAACAGCAACTGCATCAACGTATGGCCCAGCACAGAAGAGCCAATTCCTAGGGTCAGGACTCAGCCATGTATCTGCATCTTAAGGATAAAGGACATACCTTTGAAGATTGTAATGTAACATATTGGCGAAGGAACGTGACTGTTCAAGAGAGGTGTAAGGAGGCCATTTATGTGAAAATAAAGAAACCAAGCCTAAATAGAGGTGGGGGTTCGACACCACTGTCTGCCATGTACAATGCTGTTTTAACACTTACTATGGCGTTCCTATAACACCTCTTAGCCACTATCCAATCACACCCTTAACACCTGGCTGTGATATGCTAATTGGGATTTTCCAGGGTACATAATTGCCACAGATTCTTGTACAAGTCATTCTGAATTGAGAAAGCCAGTCGGATGACTAGCGAAACGTCTTCAAGAACTAAACTTCAAGTCCAGTTGATCTAATTGAATACAACAGATATAACTCACTGCAGAGTTGCTGTAGGTGTTCATCCCTTTCTGTTGGGTCTGAACAGGTCGATTTTCTTGAGTGTTTGGGGTGGAAGCTGTCATTCCTACGGTATGTGCGTCTGTCTGTTGGTTTGCGGTATATCAATGTCACTAGGTTGTTCCCTTGTATTTTAATTGTGGTGTCCAGAAAGTTGATTTGACTTTTTGAGTAGTTAAGTTTTAGTTTAATGGTTGGGTGGAAGGAGTTGTAATTCCTATGGAAGGAGAGCAGTTCTTTCTCGCTTTCAGTCCAGATAATGAGGATATCATCTATGTAAAGGAGGTAAGTCATTGATTAAGTGTTACAGGAGGATAGAATATCCTCCTCCAATTCGGCCAAGAACAGGTTGGCGTACTATGGTGCGAAGCGACAACCCATGGCTGTCCCCATCTGTTGTAGCTAGATCTCCTGATTGAATGAGAATATGTTGTGTGTAAGGGTGAAGTGTATCATGTTGAGAACTGATTCTGTGTGTGTGCCCTCCTTCTGTTAAAAGGTTTTACATGCTGCAATGCCATCTTGATGAGGGATATTTGTATATAGGGCCTCCACATCCATTGTGGCCAAAATGGCATTGACAGGAATGGGGCCTAATGCAGCGAGTTTATTCAGTAGGTCTGTGGTGTCCTGAATGTAGCTGGATGTTTTCTTGACTAGGGGTTTAAGGATGTTTTCTACCCAGCCTGAGATGTTCTCTGTCAGCGTGCAAATTCCTGAGAAAATGGGTCATCCTGGACATCCCTCTTTGTGGATTTTCGGGAGTTTTTAGAAGCAGCAAACTTTAGGCTCGTCTGGAATAAGGGCAGTAAGTTGGTCTCTAATGGTCTTAGGTAAGTTATTTATTAAGCTTTTGAGTTCTTTTTTTTATAGTTGTCTCCGGGGTCCTCCTGCAGTTTCCAGTAGTGTGCAGGGTTGGATAATGTCTGTGAGCTTCCTGTATGTAGTCCGGTGTATTCATGATGATCACTGCCCCTCCTTTATCTGCTCGTTTCATGATGATGTTTTGCTCCTGTGGGGTGGTATTATGTATTGGTATTATTACCAAATTGATGTGTTGGGTGTGGATGGAAATAACCATTTTATTTAACTTGTTAGTTTTTTCTCTGTGTTTCTTTTTTTAAACTTGAACCAAGGTCTTTGAAATAAGAACTCTTTTCCCCACCTGATTGTTCTGGGAATACAATGTATTATTAGTTTTAGTTTTGGAATCTGAGTGCATTGGTGATTATTTACATGGAATTTCTAAAGAAAAGAGACATTTTACTTTCCAATGACCCCAAATACCAAATTGATCTATAAGGGACCTGGCCTGGGGTAGTTATCTGTAAATAGGGACAGGAGGCTTTACAACAGGAACACTATTTCACTTGAGGCTTAAAGACATTCTTATCAACAGGAGATACTTAGGGTTATGTACCGAGAGCCGTTATCGGCTATTTGTGTCTTAAAGTCACGTTAACCAATGTATCAAGCTCTAACGTGACTTTAAGACACAACTAACGGCACTTGCGACGCAACCAATGTACTGACCCATTAACGGCTCTTTAAGACGTAATTTCTAACGCCAGCAGATAGTTGGTGTTAAAGATTCGCAAAAGGCAAACTCCAGTCACAATGCACTGAGAATCACTGTCATATCAGTGCATTGCCTAAAGGGGGCGATGGAGAGCGATAGCGACTCTCGGTACATAGCCCCTACTGTATTTTATTTAATCAAGTTTCCATTTAATTAACCTGCAAATTAACAAAATCTGTCAACTTCGTGTTTTATCTGAGAGAGAGATAAACGGAGAGCCCTGTGTGTAATATAATTATTATGGGAACTATTAGGGTAATATTCTTATTATATGGATAATAATAATATCAATAGATAGATTGTGTTATAATTGTAATAAAGTCTTTCCAATAAAGACTACATTGTGTACAATATTATGGGAGTGATACCTGGGAATGGTTTTGCAGAGAATACTGATAAATAGAAAGGGGCACAAGTAGATAGCTGTAATAATGCCAGGACAGTGTCCTTCCAAATGGAAAGTGTCTTTTGAAAATGTATTAAACAATACAGTGTCCTGGTGAGTGGGTTTAGTCTGGGTGGGGATGTAGAATAAGTTGATATTTGGCCATAAAACTCATGAGGACCAAGGGCCCTCCAGGAATATTAAGGGATCCAGTTAATATTTATTTCTTCTTTCATATATCTGTATTATGGCGTCTGACTCATATTTATAACTTGTCTTATTCTCCCCTTGTCTCTGTGTCTTAAATGAACAATTTCCACTGTTTTTATATGTGAACTGTAGTGATTTTCCTATAACCCAGTGGGCCAGTCTGACCCTGTGAATAGAAACTTATTATAATTCCATATGGAACATTATATTATAAATTCTATATTTCTAGATCAGATTATGAAGATTTAAGGTGATTCAAATTATATTTTATCTTGACAAAAACCAATAACTATAAATCAAATACAATCGAATCCTTAATCAGTTAATTCACCGTACCTGTAATTCAAATCTTACAATGAAAAGAATCTGTAATATTAGTTAACACAGACAATTCATACCCTAGTAATATAGTGAAAGATAATAACCTACCAAGTGTAAATGTGATTATAAAATAGTGTGTCCCATTACCCCTAACTGATTGCCTGTATTAACTGCTACTTTCAAATGATAACATTGCTGGTCAAAGGGAATTATGTATTAATTAATCAGTGACTGTATAGTAACTGGTTTATGGTCTACCTGTTACTCTGAACATCTATATTAATATTTATAAAATAAAAATATTAATAAAATAATTATAAGATTGGTAAAATATTGATGTTACTTATATTTAATTTGACTAATACAAATCTGTGGACCATTCAGTGGATGGAAACCTGTTGGGTTCATCCATTTCTATCTGTTTTCCCCGATCAGGATGGCCAATCGCATCTCTGCTGAAAGATACATCAACCGTCCAAGATGGAGGAAATAAATATCAGTCTTATTTGTAGAATATTTTCACTTCTTTCAAACACTGACTGGGATGTTCGGTCTCCAATGGATTTCACCATAGACTTAAGTCCTTAGACATTTTAATTGACAACCAGTAGAAAACCAACCATACATCAATTCAATGTGGCTCTGCTGATTCTGATTGACAGTCAATGCAAAGTAAGTTGATTAAAATATAATGAAGGTAATGAATTAGACAAACCAAGTCCAGTTGCATTAAAGAATGACTCCAATTGTATTTCTTTTATTCTCCTATCACTCTGGTTGATTTAATTAGACAGTGTACGGTTGTCTATTTCCCTATGTGTGTGACCCACTCAGTTACTAGGGGGGATTCAGGGTCATTTCACTGTTTGTATCTATTTCAGTTCCATTTCACCTCTGGGCAAACAGAGACCATCAATGAAATGTTCTATTGGGTGGGACAGCGCACTGAGCTGTGATTGGCTACAGGGTAAATAACAAATACATATAAATAGCACTTTACCATTCTACGCCATAACGTCTATCGGATACCCTGTGAACAGTAAGTAAATACAATCATACAGGTGATTCTTTTCCTTTTATAAAGGGTCAACTTGGAGATAAAAGGAACTGTAAGTAAAAGGAGAATATTTAACCAAAAGTGTATTTTGTAACCAATGTTCCAATGTTATAAATATGATTGTTATGGGGACATTAAGGTAGGAATTGGATGGGATTAGTCTCTGTTACCCATAATCCTTAGATAACGTTTGTTTTTATATTAAACTATTATTACCAATAAACATTATGGACCCTGTATATTAAAGTTTGGTATTCTGTGATAATATTATAAATATTCCATTTATTACATGTCATAGACAAGAAGTAGCCACCCCCGCACCATTATAAATATGGCCTGTAATATATTAGACTAACATGGCCATTTTACTGTCTAACATTGAAATCAGGGTCAGGTGATGGGGAGATAGAAATCTTGCCCTTTGTGGTCCAAATTCTCCGCAGTGATGTCACATAATGACAACATATGTGTCAATATTACTGAATCTCTCGGTTTTGTAAATTTTGCACCAACAGACCAAACTAACCAACTAATTTAGGGGAACTACCCATGCGGATCCACTTCTACTACTGTTCCTTGTCCTCTTCATCTCTTTAGCCAACATGGGCGTTGGTAAGTACAGTACAAATTCAACTAATTACAATGAAACACTCTGCTAACAAACTTCTCTTTTGATAATCTGATAATCTGTGATAGTGGTTTATATAATGTACAGTGTTATCTGTAATATAATAATAATAATATAATAATATGTTTGGATAATCTGTGATAGTGGTTTATATAATGTACAGTGTTATCTGTAATATAATAATAATATAATAATATGTTTGGATAATCTGTGATAGTGGTTTATATAATGTATAGTGTTATCTGTAATATAATAATAATATAATAATATGTTTGGATAATCTGTGATAGTGGTTTATATAATGTACAGTGTTATCTATCAATAAAGAAATGTAGTTGCTTTATTTGGGTAACACTACATTAAAGGGGATCTGTGGTCTCCATCCAAGTGTCCTCTGATGATAAAGGCTGTCTCATGCATCAAGCCTATGGTGATGTCTCTAGCTGTTTTATAGGCTTGTGAAGTCTCTCTTCCTACTCTGCACTGTCTCTATATTTGCTTTAATTAGATGTGATCTTGTTAGAATTTTATTTATTTTATTACCTTGTCATGAGTGTTAATTTCTGTCCCATGTGACATAGAGACATATGTAAAGCTTTGTGTGTGTGTGTACGGCCTTAATACACAGCACTGACCCACTTCACTCTCTCTTGCAGATGCGTACTTTGGGGAGGCACAGGCGATATGCGAACAGAAGGGGGGCACATGTAGATTTTATTGCTTACATGGAAAGGAAAGACAAGATGATACATGTACAATGCTCCCGGCGTGTTGTTTGAGAATACGGGGCTGATCTTTTAATGTTTCACCATGAAAATAAACAATTATCAGCATCTTAACAATGATTGTGTCTTGTTAAATCTGCACCAAACCTTAAACAGGGCTGTTTCTTTAAAAGACAGGAATCTTTATCAGAAATAGAGTAACAAGCTAATCTAAGCACAATAAGGAAGGGCTGTCCAGTGTCCAATGAATGGAGCCCGGACAGAGAAAGGCCATTGGCTGAAACCGTCATGTTGGTGGTGTTTGCACTATAAAGAGGGTCATACTCGTTACCCCTATTGTACATGGATTGGGGATTGGACAGCCCTTCCTTATTTTGCTTAGATTGGATTATACTGGTGGCTAAGAGGTGGCTGCAGGAGGTCTGGACGCCCAGAGGTGCCCCCACTCTGATTGGATAGAGTAACAAGCTGTTACCAATCTAGTTTCCTGTAGCCTCTCTTTCTGTGTACAATACAATCATCCTGGCTGGGTTTTCCAATCTATATAAAGACTAGTCCAGGAGATGGTTGGGGGATTTAGGATTTAGGTGTAAGGTTAGTGATACAGTTTCTATGTGGGTGGCCTTGGGTTAAACGTCATCATGTGTCATGACCCTTCCCCCAATATGTAATGTCTGTAGATTAATCTTCTCCCACCGACTATAGACACAGGGACCATTCTCTGGATTGCCTGACAGATATTTTGATCTACCGATAATTAAAGGGCCAACAGAACTTTCAACCCAAAGACCAGCCCTGGTACTTATTTCCTGAGTGATTATTTACAATGGGCTCCTCTAGTCTTTTACCCCCAAACCTGACACATGTACACACACCTATTGACCTACCTTTCCATTCATGTGGCAGCCATACTTAAAGGGTAACTATAGTCAAAAACAATTTGACTAACTTCAAAAAAGTTAGTTTTGTACATCCAACCTGATACAGGTACACACACACCAACTGATCTACCCATTCCATTTGCTGTGAAGGTTCTTATTATTCATCCAGGTCATGGTATATCTGTAATATTCATCCATCCAGGTCATGGTATATCTGTAATTCTCATCCATCAGGTCATGGTATATCTGTAATATTCATCCATCCAGGTCATGGTATTCTGTAATTTCATCCATCCAGTGCATGGTATATCTTAATGTATATTCATCCATCCAGGTCATGGTATATCTGTAATATTCATCATCATCAGGTCGTATATCTGTAATATTCATCTCCAGGTCATGGTATATCTGTAATATTCATCTCAGGTGTCAATGTTATAATCTGTAATATCATTATCCAGGTCAGGTATATCTGTAATATATCATCCATCCAGGTCATGGTATATCTGTATATTCATTATCCGGTCAGGATATTCTTAATATTCATCATCCAGGTCATGGTATATCTGTATATTCATTCATCTAGGTCCATGGTATATCTGTAATATTCATTCAATTCAACATATTATCATCCAGGTCATGGTATATCTGTAATATTCATCATCCAGGTCATGGTATATCTGTAATATTCATTCATCCAGGTCATGGTATCTCTGTAATATTCATTCATCCAGGTCATGGTATATCTGAATATTCATTCATCCAGGTCATGGTTATCTGTATATTCATCCATCCAGGTCATGGTATATCTGTAAATTCATCCTCCAGTCATGTATATCTTAATCATTCATCAGGTCATGGTATATCGTATATTCATCCATCCTCTGGTTATCTGTATATCATCCATCCGGTCATGGTATATCTGTAATATTCATTCATCAGGTCACGGTATATCTGTAATATCATCCTCCAGGTCACTTATATCTGTAATATTCATCCATCCAGGTCATGGTATATCTGTAATATTCATCCATCGCTCATGGGTATATCTGTAATATTCATCCATCCAGGTCATGGTATATCTGTAATTTCATCCATCCGGCATGGTATATCTGTAATATTCATCCTCCAGTCATGGTATATCTGTAATATTCATCCATCCAGGTTCATGTATATCTGTAAATATTTCATCCATCCAGGTCACGGATATCTGTATATATTCATCCATCCGGTCAGGTATATTCTGTAATTTCATCCTCCAGGTCATGGTATATCTGTAATATTCATCCATCCGTCAGGTATAATCTGTAATATTCATCCATCCATGTCAGTATATCTGTAATATTCATCCTCCAGGTCATGGTATATCTGTAATATTCAATCATCCAGGTCACGGTATATCTGTAATATTCATCCATCCAGTCATGGTATATCTGTAATATTCATCCATCCGGTCGGTATATCTGTATATTCATCCATCCAGGTCATGGTATATCTGTAATATTCATTCATCCAGGTCATGGTATATCTGTAATATTCATTCCATCCAGTCGGTATATCTGTAATATTCATCATCCAGGTCATGGTATATCGTAATATTCATCCATCCAGGTCATGGTATATCTGTAATATTCATCCTCCAGGTCTGGTATATCTGTAATATTCATCATCCAGGTCATGGTATATCTGTAATATTCATTCATCCAGGTCATGGTATATCTGTAATATTCATCCATCCAGGTCAGGTATATTGAATATCTTCATTGATATATCATCCAGGTCATGGTATATCTGTAATATTATCCATCCAGGTCATGGTATATCTGTAATATTCATTCATCCAGGTCATGGTATATCTGTAATATTCATCATTCCAGGTCATGGTATATCTGTAATATTCATTCATCCAGGTCATGGTATATCTGTAATATTCATTCATCCAGGTCATGGTATATCTGTAATATTCATCCATCCAGGTCATGGTATATCTGAATATTCATTCTCATCCAGGTCATGGTATATCTGTAATATTTCATCCATCCAGGTCATGGTATATATCTGTAATATTCATCCTCCAGGTCATGGTATATCTGTAATATTCATCCATCCAGGTCACTGTATATCTGTAATATTCATTCATCCAGTCAGGTATATCTGTAATATTCATCCATCCAGGTCATGGTATATCTGTAATATTCATCCATCCAGGTCATGGTATATCTGTAATATTCATTCATCCAGGTCATGGTATATCTGTAATATTCATTCATCAGGTCATGGTATATTCTGTAATATTCATCATCCATCCAGGTCATGGTATATCTGTAATATTCATTCATCCAGGTCACGGTATATCTGTAATTTCATTCATCACCAGTCATGGTATACTGTAATATTCATTCATCCAGTCATGGTATATCTGTAATTCATTATCCAGGTCAGGTATACTGTAATTCCATCCAGGTCACGGTATATCTGTATCTTCAATTAGATCAACTGGACTTGAAGTTAAGTTCTTGAAGATGTTTCGCTAGTCATCCGACTGGATCTCTCAATTCTGAATGACTTGTTCAAGAATCTGTGGCAATTATGTACCCTGGAAAATCCCAATTAGCATATCACAGCTAGGTGTTAAGGGCGTGCTAAGTGTTAAGCCACTATCCAATGACGCCCTTAACACCTGGCTGTGATATGCTAATTTGGAGACTTTGGTTCCCCTTTAAACATCCCCTAGACACCAAAGACAAAGTGAGTTTTAGTCACTTTTTAAAGTATAGTATTTACCATTATGTAAAGTGAGTTTTAGTCACTTTTTAAAGTATAGTATTTACCATTATGTTTCACATTTTTGTTGACTTGACAATAAAATATTTAATTGACCAAAATGTTTATTTTTTTTCATCTATCCTCCTCATGTAAAGGAAGAAATGTTATAGTTTGTTACAAAGTGAAATACCAGGCTGCAGATGTGAATGACACATTTTATATATAAATATATACGGTACAACAATGGTCTAGGGGGAATTCAGGAAGAAATATTCTGGTTGAGTGGGAGGATACCCACTCATTTCAGGGAGGATACCCACTCATTTCAGGGAGGATACCCACACATTTCAGGGAGGGTACCCACTCATTTCAGGGAGGGTACCCACACATTTCAGGGAGGGTACCCACTCATTTCAGGGAGGATACCCACTCATTTCAGGGAGGGTACCCACTCATTTCAGGGAGGGTACCCACTCATTTCAGGGAGGGTACCCACACATTTCAGGGAGGGTACCCACACATTTCAGGGAGGGTACCCACTCATTTCAGGGAGGGTAACCACTCATTTCAGGGAGGGTATCCACACATTTCAGGGAGGATACCCACTCATTTCAGGGAGGATACCCACTCATTTCAGGGAGGATACCCACACAGTTCCGGGAGGGTACCCACACAGTTCAGGGAGGGTACCCACACATCTCAGGGAGGATACCCACTCATTTCAGGGAGGATACCCACACAGTTCAGGGAGGGTACCCACACAGTTCAGGGAGGGTACCCACACAGTTCAGGGAGGGTACCCACACATCTCAGGGAGGGCAACCACTCATTTCAGGGAGGGTACCCACCACCTAAAGCCCTAAGATTAAAGCATAATCCATGCATCCAGACACACATACATGTATACAGTCAGCCACTCTTGCACACAAACACATGCATCTCAACAGACACACACTCATGAAAACAGTCAGACACACATGCATACAAGTCATGTCACTATTAAGTGTTTTTGTCACGTGTTAACCGTGAAAAGACTGATATCATTGTGCTCCCTCATTCTAATTCAAAACAACACGTTAGGGAGATTGTATATTATTTCAGGGAGTCAGGGATCTGCCATTAACACCAGGGAGAGGTGGGATGCCTGTAACCTGGAAAGTGAGTACGGTAGGTCTTTACCTTGGATTTCTGACCTAACCGGAGTTAAACTAGAATCCTGACCACGAGTTAGATTTATAATTGTCCATTGAAATACCTCTCCCCCATGGCAAGGGTGTGGAGTGCCATTGTCCTGAAGGGGCAGACCTGGTACCCAATTAGTCACTAAAAAGTCCCCTTTTTCCATCCTCTGATGTGATCACTGCTGTCACTTCTTGATGCATTTAGAACCCCTCTTTAAACGCCTTGAGCAGAATGACGATCCGGGTCACGGCACCATTTGTGGCCCTTTCTTTTCAGTCTGTCTGCGACACCTATAGATGATCTTTAACCAAGCACCCAGTCAAATGGCACACAAGGCAGCGTAGGACCCACTTGCAGTTAATAGGAGAGACTCCTTGATTTCACATTTTCCCTATTTATTGAGGCAAGGCACATATCAGGAGACCTGTAATACAATAGGGAAACACACTGGCACAGCCCACCTCCCCCAGATACTAATGTGCACTGAAGGACTGAACCCATCCAGGCACAGGGAGGGAAGTTGGAGGGTTCCATTATATCTTATTAGAAAACATTCAGTCGTTTGTTCTGAGAGATCGCAAAGGATTTTACATAGAGTGGAATTAATTTGCAACCCACTTATACTATAATCCAATAGTTAACACTAAAGAAAGGTACATTATTCCTGCTGAGTAAATGGTACGACCCTAAAACTTCTATACCACTTGTTTTAACTCTTTGCGACCCAGGAATATTTGATGAACATTCATATAATACATTTCACTGTGTTACAGGATTACCCCCATTTTACTTCTCTCAAATTGCAGTTCCAGAAAATGTAAAGTTGTTTGAGTGATTTGGTAAGAAGGGGTTAACTATTGGTATTAGTTCTTTCAAAGGACCAATAAAAATACCATTCCACCCTGGATACAGTCCCCGGTGTTATATTAGGGTTATTGACGCATGGAACCAGATCTTCCAGACAATGTGGGGCCGAACCGTGTATCTGGAATTCTCTACAGCTAGAGGTCTGGTGGGTACCTTAACTTTAAGGACAGTCATACATGTACAATAAATATATTTTGGTATTGGAATATGTGAGACGGAAACCAATATTATATTTGTGAATGGGAAGGAGGCCCATTAAAATGATACCCAACATGGATCCCTTATTCCCTTGCCAAGGCGAGTTATTAATATCTGGGGAAATATGGATTACACACAGGTCATGTTTGGTATTGGAGGAATTGATAATTAATCCAGGAGAGGAATATGTGGTCAATCTCCCAGTACAATGTACATATCTACATTTATATGGAATCTGCCTAACTGAGGGGGAATGAATGCTTTTGGCTAGTCGTAAATCTGGACATTACTACCTCATGCATAGCCAGGAGGGTTGTGGTTCCACAAGGGGCTTAATAATCTTTGTAGCCCCTTTAATGCTAAATGTGTATGGAAGAACAAAGATGCAAATGAAGGAGCACACTAGATGTGTAGAATTAGCATAGTGTGCTCTTCCGTTTGCATCTTTGTTCTTGGATTACCGGAGCTTGTGGAGTAGAGAGCTGGGGGATAGCACCTATTGTCTGGCAGCCAACAGCGGTGTGCCAGAGTGTTTCTGAATTAAATGTGTACGGATCATATTTCCTTCTCGCCCCGGGACACAGGACTTCTTCTAGTGAGTAGGGTCTGTGAATATTTTTAGCCTTTTTATTTCATATTACTGTTGTACCTATTGTATGTCATTTTATCATAACACCATTTTATTTTTTGTCTTTGTTGCCTAAAAGAACTCTGATAAGTTGGTATGTGTTTGTATGGACTTAAAGTGTATGGAATGCTTTGCTAGTGTAAATGCTAATTAACTGTGTGACTGCTTGTGAAGGACTGATGCTAATTAACCAGTTCGTTGCTGGAGTGAATGGTGTAGCGTTAACCATTTCGCTGCCAGGACAGGGGTGGGCATAGTCAGTGAGAGTCAAGAGTGTTTGTGGGCATCTTCAAAGCCTTAAGAATTTGAAGTAGTGGCAGCGAGTACCGATTGATTGGTCAGATCACGTGCCCAGCGAACTGGCGTTCGTGACAAGTATAGTGACCCTTTAACCTGTAGCCCTCCGGCTATTTCAAAACTACAACTCCTAGTATCCTATGAGGTTGGGCATCCCCGTCCTATTTAAATGTACAGAAACACCCACATACACTATGCTATGGTCTGAACCCTTTATACGTGTGAAATCTGCACAATCTGGATAAATAAGGTAAGTTTTCACCATTGTGTTTTGTACCAGCACAAAAAAACTAATATTCAGCCTTTTTATTCAACGGTTGAGGTATTGCCAGCTGAGTGGCTACCTGCTCGTCTGATCTAATAGGGACAAACTTAAATGTAATTAGCAGCACTGCTATACAACTTTTCATTGGAGGGGTGGACTTGCCCTTTAAATCTGACAAAGCCATAAATTGTGCCACCAATAAAACCAAACAAAAATGAATGTCTTGTTTCCTTAGGGTAATTTTCCTGAGTTTAAAGGACAACTATACATCCTTTCATGAGGAAGAGTACCTTAATAGAAAATCAGTATTCTGTTTTGCCTCTCATTTTGATATGGTTGGCTGGTAAATTTACCTTTCTAACATGGGGTTTGTGTTTTATTTCCCAACATCCCAGAATCATACAGCGTGGTCAGTGACTATTATGTTCTTTGCACATGCTCAGTCATAAGACACTGCAAGAACTCTTTACAGTTGGTCACACCCACTAGAAGCCTTTAGCCAATCCTTTTACATGACAGGAAGCATGTGACTTGAGATCAGGGGTGTAGCAGGGGTGTTATTTATTGTAGTGGGATTTTACAGTTTATAGGTATTTTTAGGGTGAATACTTTTAGATTCTGGAGTATAAAATGTGGGTCTAGTTCTCCTTTAAATTTCTAATTATTAAAATCCAAACAATAATAATCTACCTTCTCGTTTCCGCTGATATTTATAGTCCCTAAAGCATCACATGGACAAATCCACCAAAAAGCAGAATTCAGGGGTAAAAAGCCAAGAATTTCAATTTAATAGAAACCACAGGAGCTGTGAATACGTAAACGATAACACTCCTTAGTCGTCATTCTGTTATATGATCAAATGCAGATATTGTTCAAATCTCTCCCATAATGCACAGCCAACACAAAGGCATTGAGTCCACAAACCTAGGCAGCAATACTGAGGAAGGAGGGGGGGATTAAGCATCTGTTAAAGCAAATATGACATCATTATTAAAATGGTAAAGATTCCTTGTACAGGATCATGCACACATGCTGAATAAACTGGGAATGTGTATGGCGTGACATCACAATGTTGATCTATCCAATCAAAATGCATGTTAATAAATAAGAATACAATTAAAAAGCGCAGTTACTACACAACACGGGGTATTCTTGTTCAGAGCATACATGTTGGAATTTTAAACTAAAGGGAAACTAAACTAAACTGTAAATGACCTTCATAGGATGTATTTAGGATTTAACAGACATCTGTATCTCTTAAGATATACACCATTCGTTCTTTCCAATAGTTTCGACTGGTTCAAATGAGATGATGGAAAGATTAACCGGTGTACGTTCTGTTCAATAGGCTTCCCCGGTGATCGGACAGGCGTTTAAAATACGCCAAAAAAAAAATACATAATCCATTCAGACTCATTTATATTTTAGCTTTAGTTCTCCTTTACAGAGCTTTACTGCTGCAGACAAATCAGTCATCTGTTTTGCGGGCCAGCCTGCAAAAAGTCCAGTTATGTTCCACTGTGTTCTCATTGGCCCGCTCGCTCATGTGATGCACCCTAGTATTTCGGATGGTAAAGCCTTGCTTCGTGATGTACTCCATTAGATGGACGCGGAGGGAGACCTCCTGGTGGTAATCGCACGGTCCAAAAGTAAAAGATACTTGGCAGTCTCGGGTGTCCATCATGTGCTTATTCCACTTGGTGAAATGGTTAGCGATTCCTTCCAGCAACGCATGCACTTTGGTGGTGATTGTGAGCTGGGTTATGATTACAGCCACAGGGTTGGAATATTTAGAGAGTTTCCTGGTACTTGACAGTTCGACGACTTCCTCGAAGGTGTCCGTTGGATACAATGGTTTGGGATCGTTGAGACATTGGATTAAAGGCTCAATCTGGAAAAAATCCGCTTCTTTGCGAAGCAGGTCGAATTCTTGAAAGTCAACAGGTAACGTTAGTTCTGATGTCCTTAGGAAGTTCAGGATGTGCCGGAAAAGCGATCCATCTCGATCAATAAAATAGTTACCTTGCGAGTCCCGAGCAGTGGGAAAATCTCCCCTAAACATGGCACCCAACATGGAGTCTGGATAGCGTGTCAAGGTGGAGATAGAGGTCGTGTACACATGGCCACCCACGTTGAGTGTTACGGGATTAGTCATCTATAAAAGCAAAGAAAGACCAACAAACATTAATATCATTCATCTCGTTGAGCCCATTATGTACATGTGTTAGTATTTATATGGGTTAGTATTTATTTTGTATGTGTTTACATGTGTTAGTATTTATTTTGTAAGTGTTTACACGTGTTAGTATTTATTTTGTATGTATTTATATGTGTTAGTATTTATTTTGTATGTGTTTACACGTGTTAGTATTTATTTTGTATGTGTTTACATGTGTTAGTATTTATTTTGTATGTGTTTAGATGTGTTAGTATTTATTTTGTATGTGTTTACATGTGTTAGTATTTATCTTGTATGTGTTTAGATGTGTTAGTATTTATTTTGTATGTTGTTTAGATTGTGTTAGTATTTATTTTGTATGTGTTACATGTGTTAGTATTTTGTATGTGTTGAGATTGTTAGTATTTATTTTGTATTGGTTAGATGTGTTAGTATTTTTTTGTTATGTGTTTAGATGTGGTAGTATGTTTATGTATGTGTTTAGATGTGTTAGTATTTATTTGTATGGTTTAGATGTGTTAGTATTTATTTTGTATGTGTTTACATGTGTTTAGTATTTTATTGTGTATGTGTTAGATGTGTTAGTATTTATTTTGTATGTGTTTACATGTGTTAGTATTTATTTTGTATGTGTTTACATGTGTTGTATTTATTTGATGTGTTAACATGTGTTTATTATTTATTTTGTATGTGTTTACATGTTTAGTATTATTTTGTATGTGGTTAATTGTTAGTATTTATGTATGTGTTTAGATTGTGTTAGTATTTATTTGTATGTGTTTAGATGTGTTATTATTTATTTTGTATGTGTTTAGATGTGTTAGTATTTATTTTGTATGTGTTTTATGGTGTTAGTATTTATTTGTATGTGTTTACATGTGTTAGTATTATTTGTATGTGTTACATGTGTTAGTATTTATTTTGTATGTGTTTAGATGTGTTAGTATTTATTTGTATGTGTTTACATGTGTTAGTATTTATTTTGTATGTGTTTACATGTGTTAGTATTTATTTTGTATGTGTTTACATGTGTTAGTATTTATTTTGTATGTGTTTACATGTATTAGTATTTATTTTGTATGTGTTTACACGTGTTAGTATTTATGTTTATTTACTAGGACACGTAACGAAATTTCTTTTCAGTATAATAAAAGAAACTCGATGTTACAGAGAACAATAGTGACCAGATAAATTCTACAGGATTCCAGTTTCAATATTCACAGGGAGGAACACGGACAAAATGCATTGTCCTAAATACACTCAAAACGGACAGCGCAACATGGTACCTCCATCCTCTCCCTCCTGCTCTGCCTCTTTATGTTTAGACACATTAGCTGCATACTCAGCTATTTGACTATAAGAGGGATATCTCACCAGAGGAGAGAGATGTGTAAAGATAATGTATCCTCTGAGCACATTAACATTAAGGGCTAGGCCAAACTAGCGCGTTTTTGCCGCGTTTTGCGGTCCATTTACACTCCGCAATGACATTATGCAAATCACAGGAAGCCCCACTGTGTGTGCACGCCATACTTAATGTTACCTTTTTACTGGGGTACTGCAGTTAGGTTACATCGGATTGAATTCTGCAGATTACCAGCCTGGTGGTATGTGAATAGGACAAACTATAAAATAAAAGTTCTTATCATTAAAAATGGTGCTAATTTTACCCCAACCAATCAGATCTTATTTACCATTTGAAAGCTAACATCTGATTGGTTGGGGCAAAATTAGCACCATTTTTAATGATGAGCTTTTGTTACATCTCCCTGTATATCGTTAAAAATGGTGCTAATTTTGCCCCAACCAATCAGATCTTATTTAACATTTGAAAGCTAACATCTGATTGGTTGGGGCAAAATTAGCACCATTTTAATGATTTTTATTGAACTTTTATTGAATCTCCCTTTAGGTTTTAAATAAGCTAAAAACACACTACACATACCATGTATCCCCAGTCTCCATTATCCATCTGCTCAAACGATTGACCCGATGCAATTAAACGTTTAGTGGCTGAGGGACGCATACGATGCTCTCTTCTTCCAGCGTCTGCAAGACAGATAAATGTGTGGAAGTAAATGACACTTAACATCGAATATACACAAAACATTAATAGTGCCATCAGGGATGTACAAGCAGAGTCCTACCACCTATTATCAATTGTATTCCCCAATACACACAACTCTAGGTTGTATTTCAAAACCACAAACATTACAAAGTACTAATCCCAGAATTCCTTATCAGCTGAAAGGTGCAGTGCATTATTGGAAATTGTTATCCCTAAAATCAGATCTAGGCATTGAATATTATAATTATATTTTAATTCCAAGGTCGTAAATAGAAACTGCATCCTCTGCCATGTTATCAAGGGCGAGATAATTGTCTGAAAAATATCCTTTCTAGATTAATATTCTAGATGTGTTTGTTTACTTTGAAGCCAATAAAGAAAGATATAAGTGTCTTAAATATACTGATTCTGGATGCCCTAGGGAAAGCTAGTCTATTTACATATCCAACACTGAGAAAATAGGAAGTAAGCCATTTGGTACCCATCCCTAAGTGCAACCGGTTAGGAAACAACATCAGTAGGAAGTGTACAGTTAATTGTATTTATTTTCTTATCCAACTACAATTAGATTATTCCCATCGGACCCTGCACTACAAAGCTTACAATATAAAGGTTCCTATCCTATTTTCAGAACACCCAGAGCAGACACAGGGATGTAGATAGTCTGCCTATGATGTGTAGTATAAATAATCTGGTTGCCAGGTTTATACAATTGTTTCTTAATAAATGCATGAATGATTAATTCGCTATATCTGGGATCGAAGTGTTAAAACTCTAGTTGTACAGTTCCCACTGTAACACATCTAGTTAACAGAGAAGCCAAAGTTGTGATAACTTGATTAATATGTGTGACAAATGCTCCTTTTTCCTGTGTAAATTCGTTAAAAATCTCATTGTGACTACGAGTCACTAAGATTTACAGATCTTCAACCACTGCAGAACCAAGTCACAAAACCTGAATTCAGTTGTGTTGTTCTGTGATTGTGATACACTAGAGAGAGAAATCCAGACAGCACTTGGCTAGAGAACATTATTTCCAATATGGAAATCCTACAAACCAATATTCAATATTTGGGCAGAACCTTAAACCTTTAGCCAATTCACCCAATTCAGAAAGCCTCATCCGGCTAACACACACACACGCATATTGTTTACAGTTATCCTTTATATTGGAAACTGAATAGGATCCTCGCTGGGTGTATCTTACAACTGTACCACATTCAGATAGTTTATTTTACACCAATAAAGATGTCCCATGTAAGAGGCTGGGTAGAAATGTATGAAAGGTGTTTAACAGATACAAACAGGATAGTTTGACATTCATTATTTACAGCCAATGAAAAGGACAGGAAAGGCATAACTTCTATCTAACAAAGGATGCTGGGATTTGCAGTCTGTATGATCCTTCCAACTAAGGGGGGATTCTGGGAGATATTCTCTAGAAATGTTACTACTAGACCTTCTAACAAAGGATGCTGGGATTTGCAGTCTGTATGATGGGGAATTCTGGGAGATATACTGGAGGTTTATAGCCATAAGCCCCTGATGAATTAGGGCCACACAGCAGTGGGAATACAACGTGATGGGATCAGGCCTCATTACCAGGAGAATGAATGGGAATGATGTATTGTGGGTAACAACATGGACCGTACCACCTACAGATCCGGGGGGGAGAGAGGGTCTCAGTCTCACCAGGGGAAGTGATGAAATGATCCACCAGATCCTCTCCGGTTGTAGCTCCGGTTTCCCCCTCGGATTCCCCGTCCCAACCAGACGCACTGTGCGTGGGAAAGAGAACGGAGTCCACAGGAACTCATCTGCGTCTCCAACCACCAATCAGAGCTCGACCCATAGCTCCTCCCCCGACTTGCCCAGTTCACCCAGCCCCGCCCCCTGTCCACATAGTTAACCCTTTACCTCCCGCATCTGTAATTCCTGCCAGACCAGACCGTTAAATTACCCTCAACACTAGAACTACTCCATAACGTGATACTGTCCCACTATACCGCCCCATAACGTAATACTGCCCCACTACGCCGCCCCATAACGCGATGCTGCCCCACTACGCCGCCCCATAACGCGATGCTGCCCCACTACGCCGCCCCATAACGTGATGCTGCCCACTACGCCGCCCAACCCATTACACCGATGACTGCCCATACGCCTGCCCCCTAACGCGATGCTGCCCCACTACGCCGCCCCATAACGCGATGCTGCCCCACTACGCCGCCCATAACGCGATGCTGCCCCACTACGCGCCCCATAACGCGATGCTGCCCCACTACGCCGCCCCATAACGCGATGCTGCCCCATACGCGCCCATACCACGCGATGCTGCCCACTACGCCTCCCATAGCGATGCTGCCCCACTACGCCGCCCCATATACGCGATGCTGCCCACACTACGCCGCCCCATAACGCGATGCTGCCCACCTAACGACCGCCCCATAACGCGATGCTGCCCCCTCACCCGACCCCATTAAACGCGATGCTGCCCCACTACGCCGCCCCCATACGTGATTCTGCCCCACTACGCCGCCCCATAACGTGATGCTGCCCCACTACGCGCCAGCCCCAAAGTATATTGATGCTGCCCCCACTACGCCGCCCCCACCCCAAAAAGTATGCTGCCCACTACGCCGCCCCAAACGTGATGCTGCCCCACTCCACGCCGCCCCATACATAACTATGCTGCCCCCACTACGCCGCCCCATAACGTGATGCTGCCCCACTACGCCGCCCCATAACTGAGTGCTGCCCCCACTACGCCGCCCATACGTGATGCTGCCCCACTACGCCGCCCCATAACGTGATGCTGCCCCACTACGCCGCCCCATAACGTGATGCTGCCCCACTTACGCCGCCCCATAAATGTGATGCTGTCCCACTACGCCGCCCCATAACGTGATGCTGTCCCACTACGCCGCAACATAACGTGATGCTGTCCCACTACGCCGCCACATAACGTGATGCTGTCCCACTACGCCGCCCATAACGTGATGCTGTCCCACTACGCCGCCACATAACGTGATACTGTCCCACTATACTGCCCATAACGTGATGCTGTCCCACTATACTGCCCCATAACGTGATGCTGTCCCACTATACTGCCCATAACGTGATGCTGTCCCATTATACGTGCCACGTGTATCTGTCCCCTAGTATACAGCCACATAACGTAATACTGTCCCATTATACTGCCATAACGTAATACTGCCCCCATTATACTGCCCATAAAGTAATACTGTCCCATTATACTGCCCCTTAATGTAATACTGTCCCATTATACAGTACTGTCTATAATGTAATACTGTCCCATTATACTGCCCCATAACGTAATACTGTCCCATTATACTGCCCACAACGTAATACTGTCCCATTATACAGCCACATAACGTAATACTGTCCCATTATACTGCCCATAACGTAATACTGCCCCATTATACTGCCCATAAAGTAATACTGTCCCATTATACTGCCTATGTAATAGTCCCATTATACAGTACTGTCTATAATGTATACTGTCCCATTATACTGCCCCTAAGTAAACGTAATACTGTCATACGTAATGTCCCACTATACCGCCCCATAACGTAATACTGTCCCACTATACCGCCCCCATAACGTAATACTGTCCCATTATACCGCCACATAACGTGATACTGTCCCACTATACCCCCACATAACGTGATGCTGTCCCACTATACCGCCCCATAACGTGATGCTGTCCCACACGAATACTGTCCCACTATCACCGGCCCATAACGTAATACTGTCCCACTATACCGGCCCATAACGTAATACTGTCCCACTATACCGCCACATAATGTGATACTGTCCCACTATACCGCCACATAACGTGATACTGTCCCACTATAACCGCCCCAATAACGTGATGCGTCCCACTATACCGCCCATAACGGATGCTGTCCCCACGATGACTGCCCATATAACCGTGATATACTGTCCCACTATAACCGCCCATAACGTGATACTGTCCCACTATACCGCCCCATAAACGTGTACTGTCCCACAATAATTAATAACGCCCCATAACTGATATGTCCCCACTTATACCGTCCCAAACGTGATGCGCCCCACTACCGCCCCATAACGTGATGCTGCCCCACTACCCGCCCTAACGTGATGTGCCCACTACGCCGCCCCATAACGTATGCTGCCCCCCACTACGCGCCCCTACGTGGCTGCCACTGCCGCCCCAAAACGTGATGCTGCCCCAACTACGCCGCCCCAAAACGTGATGCTGCCCCCACTCCGCCGCCCCATAAAAAAAAAAAAAAAAAAAAAAAAAAACCCCCCCCTCCCCCCCCCTCATGCTGCCCCACTACGCAGCACCCCATCATTAAGTGTTGTCCCCATCGCCGCCCATAACGTGATGATGCCCCATACCTTTTTACCCGCGCGACCCGCGCACGACGCCGCCCCACCCGCGCACCCACAGGCCAGCCCGGCAGCCCGCCACCGCGCGCGCCCCCCCCCGCCGCCACCACCTCTCGGCACTGCGAGCGCCCGCCACCCCCCGGCCTCGACGCCCAGCGCCCGCCGCCCGCCACCGAGGCCGACCGGCCGAAAGCCGAATGGCCCAGTCTACTCCAACCTACGCACCCACCCTCCTAATCTACTAAAACTCGAAGCCAAAAGAAAGAACCGCCTCCCTAGCCCTCCTCCTACTCATACTCCAACCCTCACTTCCACTACTACCTAACAAACCACAACTCCCACCTCCCCATCCTCCCCCCCTCGACCTACCTCCCCCCTCTCTCCCCTTCTGATAACTACCTCTCCCAGACTACAGCACGCTACACCCATACACACATATGACACATCGGAAGCTAATATACCCTCCACCCCCCTAACCCACCACCCCTACTACTCACTCCCACCAACTACCTCCTACCTCTATACATAGCTGCCACTACCTCCACACACTCTCTACTAACCTCTCCTTTTCCCTGCTCCACTCCTATATCACACCCCCTACCACCCCTCCCCCTGCCTACGCACGCCCCATACGTGATGCTGCCCCACATACGCCGCCCCCATAACGGTGATGCTGACCCACTACGCCGCACCATAACGTGATGCTGCCCCATATGTCCGCCCCCATACGTGATGCTGGCCTGTATACGCCGCACATAACGTGATGCACTGTCACTACCGCCGGCCCCATAACGGATGATGTGTCCCACTACGCCGCCACATAACGTGATTGTCCACTACGCCGCCACATAACGTGATTGCATGAGCCCACTTACGCCGCCCCCGCATAACGTGATGCTTTATGTCCACACAGCCGCCACATACGTGATGCATGTCCCACATACTGCCCATAACGTGATGCGTCCCACTATCTGCCCATAACGTGATGCTGTCCCACTATACTGCCCAGAACGTGTATGCTGTCCCATTATACTGCCCCGGAATGTCCTTATGACAGCCCAATAAGAATCTGTCCATTATATGCCATACGTAAACTGCCATTATACTGCCATCCTCCAGTAATTACTGTCCATTAACTGCCCTAATGAATACTGTCCCATTATACAGTAGTTATACTGTAATCCTGTCATTATACTGCCCCCATAACGTAATTACTGTACCATTATACTGCCAAAAGTAATATGGCCCCATTAGACAGCAACATAAACGTAATTACTGTCTTCTCTGCCCATCCTACGTATACTGCCCCATTATATGGCATAAAAAGTAATATGGATAGGAATTCTTACTGCCTTAATCCTATTTAAGGACACCACACACAGCCACACATGTGTAACTAAGAGTCAGTGGCTCTTGTTATACTGTCCTGTGTTGAGTCACGCAGCTGCGCATACATAACGTATACTGACCAAACGTTAATACTGTCCCACTTATACAGGCCATAACGTAATTACTGTCCCACTAACCGCCCCCATAACGTAATACGGTCCAAATACGCCACATAAGTGATACGGTCCCACTATACCCCACTCACGTGATTGCGGTACCCACTATACCGCCCCATAACGTTGATGCTGTCACAACGTAATAATGTCCACGATACCGGCCCCTAAGTAAATACTGTCCAACTATACCGCCTCCATAACGTAATACTGTCCCAATATACCGCCACATAAGTGATACTGTCCCACATACGCCCCCCACATAACGTGATGCTGTCCACTCTATACCGCCCACATAACGTAGATGCTGTCCCCACTTATACCGCCCCATGAACGTGATGCTGTCCCATATACCGCCACATAACGTGATAACTGTCCCACTATACAGCACATAACGTATACGTCACTATACCGCCCCATAACGTGATACTGTCCACTAATTACGCTCCCCCCATAAAGTGATACGGTCCCACTATACCGCCATAACGTGATACTGTCCCATATATACCGCCCCCATAACGTGATATACGTCCCACGTTTATACGCCCAATCACATTACCGTGATACCGTCCCACTAACCGCCCCATACGTGATACCTTCCCACTATACCGCCCCAGAACTGATTACCGTCCCACAGGTAGCTTACACGAGGTGTCGAATGACACACGTTCGAGGAACACACCCTGTTCTTGCACACTTAACCGTACACTGACGATGATACCAGCCCATACGTGATACCGCCACTGTACCGGCCCCATAAGTGATACCGTACCCACTAACCGCCCCAAGAACGTGATACCGTCCACTTATAACGCCCCATAACGTGATTACTCGTCCCCACATACCACCACATTAAGTGATACCGTCCAAAGAACTATCATTCTATAACGCCAAATAACGTGATACCGTCCAACTATACCGCCCCATAACGTGAAGGAACCGTAGACTATACCGCCCCATAACGTGATACTGTCCAACTTATACCGCCACCATGAAACGTTAGATATGTCCCACTATATACGCCACATAACGTGATACTGGTTCCCCACTATACCGCCAATAAACGTGAATACGGTCCCACTATACCGCAACCCCCCATAACGTGATACTTCCCACTATAATACCATAACCCACATAATGATAGCACCAATAAAAATGAAAAAAATACCGCCTCCCAGTAAGGATACTGTACCCACTAATATGAACCCACATCACCTAAGTGGAACTGCCCCACTATAAATAAAAAACGCCACATAACGTGAGATCTTTTTAAGGGTTCCCCACTATACTATATCCTGCCCCATAACGTGATACGGTCCACACTATACTGCCACAGAAACGTGATACTGTCCACTAATTCCCAACGTATAGTGTCCCCCCACATATCAAAAGTGATACTGTTCCCACTTATACGGCCACATGAGTGATACTGGTCCCAATATCTATACCCCATACGTGATACGGTCCCCACTATACGCGCCCCATAAACGTGAATGTCACTATATGCATACGAACTTCCTGATACGCCCCATAACGTTTCATATACTGCCCAACGTATACTGCAACAGCCATAACGTAATACTGGTCCCATTCTAACGCAACCATAACTAATCCGATCTGCTACTGCCCCATTATCCTACTGCCCATAACGTTAAATCAATTATCCATAGAATCTCCCATTTACCTGCCCCCTTAAGTACCAACCTGTCCCCATTTAACAGTTAATGTCTTAATGTAATACTGCCCTATACCCCAATGTATACTGGCCCCCATAACGTAATACTGTCCCCATAACCGATTCTGTCCATTATAACTGCCATAACGTAATACTGTCCCACTATACTGCCCCATAACGTAATATGTCCCACCCTATTACTGCCCCATACGTAATACTTGTCCCATATATGACCTATATTGCTGACTAACTGTGCCCATAAGATACTGTCCCCAACTGTAATCGCCCATACGTAATTACTTGTCCCACTATACTGCCCATAAGGTTTAATAACTGTCCCACTATAACTGCCCATATGTAATACTTTACCACATACTGGCCCCATATAACGTAATACTGTCCAATACTGCTCTAACGTAATAGTGTGTCCACTATACTGCCCATAACGTGTAATACTGTCCCACTTACTGCCCTAGCGATACTGTACACCATACTGCCCCATAACGTAATACTGTCCCACCATACTGCCCCATAACGTAATACTGTCCCACCATACTGCCCCTTAACGTAATACTGTCCACCATACTGCCCATAACGTAATACTGTCCCACTATACTGCCCAATAGGTAATACTGTCCCATTATACTGCCTATAACGTAATACCTGTCCCATTATACTGCCCCATAACGTAATACTGTCCCATTATACTGCCCCATACGTATACTGTAGCCCATACTGCCCCATCAGTAATACTGCCCACCTATAAGCCCACTAAACGTAACTGTCCCACTATACTGCCCATAACTAAGTAATTACTGCCCATTATACTGCCTATAACGTAATACTGTCCCATTATACTGCCCAATAACGTAATACTGTCCCATTATACTGCCCACAACGTAATACTGTCCCATTTACAGCCACATAATGTAATACTGTCCCATTATACTGCCCATAACGTAATACTGCCCATATACTGCCATAAAGTAATACTGTCCCATTATACTGCCCCTTAATGTAATACTGTCCCATTATACAGTACTGTCTATAATGTAATACTGTCCCATTATACTGCCCTATAACGTAATACTGTCCCATAACGTAATACTGTCCATAGTTGCCCATCACGTTATACTTTGCCCACTATACTGCCCAAACGTAATACTGTCCCACTATACTGCCCAACATAACGTAATACTGTCCACTATACTGCCCCATAATGTAATACTGTCCCAATACTGCCCCACACGTAATACTGTCCCCTATATACGCCCACAATGTAATACGTCAATACTGCCCCATAACGTAATACTGTCCCACTATACTGCCCATAATGTAATACTGTCCCACTATACTGCCCCATAACGTAATACTGTCCCACTATACTGCCCATAACGTAATATGTCCCACATACTGCCATAACGTAATACTGTCCCACTATACTGCCCCATAACGTAATACTGTCCCACTATACTGCCCCATAACGTAATACTGTCCCATTATACTGCCCATAAGTAATACTGCACATTATACTGCCCATAACGTAATACTGTCCCATTATACTGCCCCATAACGTAATACTGTCCATTATACTGCCCATAACGTAATACTGCCCCATTATACTGCCCATAACGTAATACTGTCCCATTATACTGCCCCCTAACGTAATACTGTCCCATTATACTGCCCCTTAATGTAATACTGTCCCATTATACAGTACTGTCTATAATGTAATACTGTCCCAAGTAATACTGCCCCATAACGTAATACTGTCCCATTTACTGTCCCATAATGTAATACTGTCCCATAATGTAATACTGTCCCATTATACTGTCCCATTATATGCCCCATAAGTAATACGTCCCATTATACTGGCCATAATGATACTGTCCCATTATATTGCCCCATTATACTGCCCCTAATGTATTAATGGGGTAGTAAGGTAGGCGAGTATAATATTAAGGGTGGTTAAAGGGGGTAGTTAGGTAGGGCAGTATAATGGGGTAGTAAGGTAGGGCAGTATAATGGGGTAGTAAGGTAGGGCGCTATAACATTAAGGGGCAGTATCATTTTAAGGGGCATTATAATGGGGTAGTATGGAAGGCAGTATAATATTAAGGGGAGGTATAATCATATTAAGGAGCAGTATTAATGGGGTAGTAATGAGGCAGTATAATGTGGGTGCACAGTATAACATTAAGGGGCAGTATAATATTAAAGGGAAGTATAATGGGGTAGTAAGGTAGGGCAGTATACTTCCCTTAATATATACTGCCCCTTAATGTTATACTGCACCCACATTATACTGCCTCATTAATACCCCATTATACTGCTCCTTAATATTATTATACTCCCCTTAATATTATAATGCCTTCCATTACTACCCCATTATAATGCCCTTAAAATGATACTGCCCCTTAATGTTATACTGCCCTACCTTACTACCCCATTATACTGCCTACCTTACTACCCCATTATACTGCCCTACCTAATACCCCATTTAACCACCCCTTAATATTATTAAGCCCTACCTTACTACCCCATTATACTGAATCATATGGATAGGGGCACTCATGCTGCTAAATAAATAATCAATCGTATGGAGTTTTAAATGATCAAAAATTGATCAGTCAGAACATAGAGGGTTAAAATATGAGCTTTACAACAAATATCTAAAACATATATTAATAAATCCCCAATCAAATACCAATATAAACACATAGTGCACCAAAAAACAAATACAATAAAATAATTATAACTAGGCGGCTGGCAGGTCAGAGATAGACGATGGAACAATGTCTTCACGGGTAAGTCAAATGCAAAACGGAAGACCGTGACTGGGGGCAGGCGAGTCGCCTGGGGGCACGAGTCACCTGCCCCCAGTCACGGTCTTCCGCCGGACCATTCTGTGTGCCTCATCGGAGAGCAATCTTTCGGTTGGGCTTCTACATCTACGGAAGAGGAGAACATCTTATTGGGAGGACCGTATGATACACTGTCGGTACAGGATAGAGGTCCCGACAGGATCCATATACTTGGTGAGATCGCTCCATTATCTAACTCTGACTATTATTATTATTGCATTTGACTTACCCGTGAGAGACATGTGTCCATCGTCTATCCTGCCAGCACGCCTAGGTTATAATTATATTATTGTATTTGTATTTTTGGTGCACTATGTGTTTTATATTGGTATTTGATTGGGGATTTATTAAGTATATGTTTTAGATATTTGTTGAATAAAGCTCATATTTTTAACCCTCTATGTTCTGCTGATCAATTTTGATCATTTAAAAATCCATACGATTGATTATTATTAGCAGCATGAGTGCCCCTATCACATATGATTGGTTTTAAAATGGTACTGTGGCACACCTGTTGCCTCTTTTAATTTGTCTATATTTATATACCATTGTTAGCACCGATACTATTTGTATCTAGCTGCATCTCATTCTTACCCTATCTGAGTATCATTTATCTACTGTTTTACCCCATTATACTGCCTCTTAATGTTATACTGCCCTACCTTACTACCCCATTATACTGCCCCCTAATGTTATACTGCCCTACCTTACTACCCCATTATACTGCCCCCTAATGTTATACTGCACTACCTTACTGCCCCTTAATGTTATACTGCACTACCTTACTACCCTGTTATACTGGTCACACACATCACCCTGTTACCCCTTATATTATTACCCCAGTATATACCTTCCCATATACACCTACCCTTCTATATACACCTATCTTCCCATATATACCAACCTACCATCCCATATACACCTACCCTGCTATATACACCTCCCTTCCCATATAAACACCAACCTACCTTCACATATACACCTACTTTTCTATATCCACCTACCTTCCCATCATATCCACCTACCTTTCCATATACACAAACCTACCTTCCTATATACACCTACCTTCCCATATACACCTGCCTTCCCAACATATACACGTACCTTCCCATATCCACCTAATTTCCTCTTATACAACTACCTTCCCATATACACCTACTTTCCTATACATACCTACCATACTATATACACCTACCTTCCCATATACATCTACTTCCCTATATACACCTACCTTCCCATATAAAAACATCTACCTTCCTATATGCATCCATCTTCCCATATACACCTACTTTCCCAAATACACCTACCTTCCTATATACAACTACATTCCACCTACCTTCCCATATACATCTACATTCCTATATACACCTACCTTCCCATATACACCTATCTTCCTATATACACCAACCTTCCTATATACACCTACCGTCCCATATACATCTACCTTGCCATATACACCAGCCTACCTTTCTATATACATCAACCTACCTTCCTATATACACCTACCTTCCTATACACACCAACCTACCTTCCTATATACACCACCCTACCTTCCCATATACACCTACTTTCCCCTATGCACCTACCTTCCTATATACACATCTACCTTCCTATATACATCCATCTTCCCATATACACCTACCTTACTATATACACCTACCATCCCATATACACCTACCTTTCTATTACCTTCCCATATACACCTACCATCCCATATACACCTACCTTCCCATATACACCTACCATCCCATGTACACCTACCTTCCCATCCCATATACACCTACCTTCCCATAAACACCTACCATCCTATATACACATACCTTTCTATTACCTTCCCATATACACCTACCTTCCCATATACACCTACCTTCCCATATACACCTACCATCCCATATACCCCTACCATCTCTATACACCTACCTTCCCATATACACCTACCATTCCGTATACACCTACCTTCCCATATACACCTACCCCATATACACCTGCCATCCCATATACACCTACCATTCCATATACACCAACCAACCATCCCATATACACCTACCTTCCCATATACACCAACCAACCATCCCATATACACCTACCTTCCCATATACACCAACCATCCCATATACACCTACCTTTCCATATACACAAACCATCCCATATACACCTACCTTCCCATATACACCTACCTTTCCATATACACCTACCATCCCCTGATGTGAGTTATAGAGGATTGTTTACATGATAAGTAATGTGTTTATTTCTCTCTGTCCCATTAACCCCCTCCTACCTACATAGCTCCCCTCCTACCTACCTCCCTAACCGCTCTGAATCCTTTCATGTGGACCATCCAATTGGTTGCCATCTGCCGAGCGCGATACGTGACTTTCTATATTTGTCCCTCCCCGCTGTCCGTACCGGTCTCTGGAACTGTGGATGCTGATTGGTTGTCTTGCACTAGCATTCTCCTCCCCCTTCACTCCGCCATCTTTGTTGTGTCTCTCACCCTATTGGCACTAATGAGTCAGTTGAGCGGGTGTGGGCGTGGTGGAGCTGTCATTGGCTGAGCCCTTAGCGAAGGGCGATAGTTCTGGGCCAGAGGACAGGGGGAAGATGGCGGCGCTAAGGAGACTGTTCTGCGGTGGGAAGGTAACAGAGAGTCCAGGGGAAGGGGGACCCTGTACCGTGTGTCAGCTACTGACCGGACTTTCCATTGTGTCTCCCACAGGGCCCAGTGTCCGTCTGTGTTCACAGGAACTTCCACAGGAGCCCCCCGGCCTCCCTGCAGGTAACTCACCGGCCTCCCCACTCTACCCACCGCTACATGGCGCACTGTGGGTAGGAAGGGGCATGGTGATTGTATTCCATGTGTCACCGGGTCCCCACACATGACCATGAATGTGACCTTCTAGGGACCCTGTAATGGCCGCCTAGAGCCTGGTACAGACACCACCTGGGTCCCACTGCTAGCCGTGTATAGTCACCTTGTCACACATAATGCACAGCAATGCAGTAAAGTATTTACCTGTACAGATGGTTATTACAGATATTGCACAGCAATGCAGTAAAGTATTTACCTGTACAGATGGTTATTACAGATATTGCACAGCAATGCAGTAAAGTATTTACCTGTACAGAAGGTTATTACAGATAATGCACAAAAATGTAGTAAAGTATTTACCTGTACAGATGGTTATTACAGATATTGCACAGCAATGCAGTATTTACCTGTATAGAGAGTTATTACAGTTAATGTACAGCAATGCAGTAAAGTATTTTCCTGTACGGGGGGTTATTACAGATAATGTACAGCAATGCAGTAAAGTATTTACCCGTATAGAGGGTTATTACAGATAATGCACAGCAATGGGGTTATTACAGAAAATGTACAGCGATGCAGTAAAGTATTTTCCTGTACGGGGGGTTATTACAGATAATGTACAGCGATGCAGTAAAGTATTTACCTGTATAGAGAGTTATTACAGATAATGCACAGCAATGGGGTTATTACAGGTAATGTACAACAGTGCAGTAAAGTATTTACCTATACAAGGGGTTATTACATATACTGCACAGCAATACAATAAAGTATAGAATTATAGGATGGCGTGTACCCAGTTTAAGGTTGGGTACAAACAAACAGATTATTTGTCCCATCCGGCCAGGACAAATGTTGTCGGTTGCGGCAAATTCGGCTGCGTCTGAAAATGCGAACGATCGATCGTGTGGTCCGATGGGGAACTGATCGATCGGAATTTATCAACACGTCCAATCCGGACAAACGAACGATCGAGGTCGGTTGTGGCCGGCCGGTCCACACCGGCAGATATTTTCGGCCGACTGAAAGTGGCGGGAATTGGTTTGTTGCCCGAAAATATCTGCTGGTGTGTACCCAGCCTTAATTTTGCCCTGGACAGTTTTACATAATTGCACATCCTCAATGAGTTCTGTAGCCCACCTCCCTTTCCAGACCTTCAAGAACTGTCAGGTTAATTCTGGGTAACCTCTATGTAATCAAGACTGGGCAGTCCGAAAACCATTTCTAACTCACTAGGAAAGTGGGCTGCAGAAAGCAGAAAATGACAGAAACCTGCACAATGTCTTTCTTATACAGCTGATGTGTTTTAATCTTTGTCTGAAAGCTTTAAGTAACTAGTTTGTTTGCAGATGACTGTACGTGATGCATTAAACCAGGCCATGGATGAAGAACTTGAAAGGGACGAAAAGGTGTTCCTGTTAGGGGAGGAAGTAGCACAGTATGATGGTGCATATAAGGTAAGTTTCTTTAAATACAAAGGGGCTGATGTAATAGGTGCAAAAGTTTGCCCATGTCATTAATTTGCGGCAACCAATTACAAGTTAACTTTTTACAGGGTTAAGGTCAGGTCCTGCTATGTGCATTTCTTTTCTTATCTACAATAACATTTTTAATGGAAATCGTAGGAACCAGTTCTCACTATGAGAGTGCTACCCCTTTTATCAGTCTCATGCGTGCACTAGTTTTGGTCCGATTGTGTCCATTCCTGGCCACTTTGCGCTTCAATTCAAGTCTATAGGAATGGCGAAAAAACCTGGATTAGCAGACACAAGTGGACACAAATGCACTACTAATACGTTTTAACCCATAGTAGTAAATAGAAAACATGGGCACTGCTCTTCTCGGTACGATGCATTGTGACCTCAACCTGGCTGCTGTTATATTGTTGCTGCAGATTACTAACATGGGTGAACTCTCGCACCATTTAATGTATCCCTCCCAGAACGTAAAAATCTAATAATTGTCTATATTTAAGGTCAGTCGGGGCCTTTGGAAAAAGTATGGGGACAAGAGAGTTATGGATACTCCTATATCTGAGGTATGAATCCTTTTATAGAAATGTATGTGTTTGAACATTAGAGCCTGAAGTGACAGCAGTTCAACACCGCGCATGCAGTGTGATTGGTGTGGCTTTTTAGAGGCAATATAGTGGTGGATCCTTTTTTCCCTTTATGCTGGGAGAATGTCAATTTGTCATATAAAGTGACATCCTGATACTTCTATAGGTTACAGTTGCTCTATGTGCATATTTATGTTTTATACTTTCCCTGCCCTTCTTGATTGTTGACCTTTTTCAGGTCGACTGTATTGGCCTGGTATCTGAAACTTAATATTTAAATTTAATACTGGAATGATAATGGAGTTAAACAATTGAGCCTATATACTAAATAATGTAAAAAATATATTTGAAATGTAACCTCTATCTCGGTAAGGGAAATATAAATATTCATTGGAGTTAGTTTTAGGAATATTTGAGGACAAAACTGAAGCTAAAAAAACTGATTTAGCAATTTAACTGACATTATTCTTCCCCATCATCACTGCTGCTTCACTTTTTGATTGGCCCCTGCAGGATGGGGTGTGGGTTTACATCTTTACTGTGTATCCAAGGGTAGCAGTGCCATGTGATGTAGGCAGGGTATGTTGGCTGCCAAAATCAGTGCCTTAATGAAAGCCCAGATTAACCAGACCTCAGTGTGGGTTTACCTCTATGTATGATCGATACCAGCACTAAACAATAAATATTATATCTTGCCTTTATTACAGATGGGTTTTGCTGGAATTGCTGTAGGTGCTGCTATGGTACGTGCTCCATTTTTTATTCCTTTAGAGACCGTTTACTGTTTGACTGTTTGATACAGACAATGCTTGTTTTAACAGGCAGGATTAAGGCCAATCTGTGAGTTTATGACCTTTAACTTTTCAATGCAAGCCATCGATCAAGTGATCAACTCTGCTGCCAAGACACACTATATGTCCGCAGGATTAGTGCCAGTTCCAATAGTCTTCCGTGGTCCTAACGGTGCATCGGCTGGCGTGGCTGCTCAGCACTCGCAGTGCTTTGCGGCCTGGTATGCGCACTGTCCTGGGCTGAAAGTGGTAAGCCCATGGAATGCAGAGGATGCCAAGGGTCTTCTTAAAGCAGCAATTAGGGACAATAACCCAGGTATGCAACAAATCCCTTCCCACACTTGTTCTACACTTGTTCCACACTTGTTTCAAAAAGAACCAGTAGGTGCAGAAAAAATTAACTTGTAATTGTTTATGTAAATAATGTTCATGCCTGTCACTAACCTCTGTAGGGAACAGTTAAATTCTACCAGGGAGATTCAATAAAAGTTCTTATCGTTTAAAATGGTGCTAATTTTGCCCCAACCAATCAGATCTTATTTAACATTTGTAAGCTCACATCTGATTGGTTGGGGCAAAATTAGCACCATTTTAAACGATAAGAACTTCTATTGAATAACCCTGTAATTAACTTTCATAAATCACAGTCCTACCCAGGATGCCTCTCTCTACAGTGGGCTTAGTGTAGTTAATGGGGGTGGCTTTAGAAAGGCTGTTCCTCTAAGGGTAGGGGGTGTACAGGAAAGATTATGGTTTGTCTCTTGTCTCTCACTACATTATTTTAATATTCTTTCTATGTATGTATATGTGTATTTATATAGCGCCATTTTGGGACGTCATGCTGTACAATATCAAAGTACAAAAAGCCATACAAGGGTGAGAGAATATTTATATTGTCCCTATGAGATCCACTTATTGGAACACTGTATCAAGTCGGGTATATAATTTGGAGGATGCACATAGTGCATATCATTATCTGGCTGTTTCAGTAAAGGCACAAACTTGGATTTCATTATTAATTAACCTTGTTTTCTTCAGTGGTCTTCCTGGAAAACGAGTTATTGTATGGTGTTCCTTTTGAGTTGTCTGAAGAAGCCCAATCAAAAGACTTTGTAGTCCCAATTGGCAAAGCAAAGATTGAAAGGCAAGGTAAGCAAATGGCCATAGTTATTTTTTAAAGTCCATGGGACTGATTTTACAGATCACTTCCTTTATTTATTTTAGGATCCCAGATTACACTGGTATCGCACTCTCGTCCTGTCGGCCACTGTATAGAAGCCGCAAATGTGCTGGCAAAAGAGGGCATTGATTGTGAGGTGGGTATTCATTCTGCTGTATGTTTATGCCTTGTAATAGTAATGGCAGTGGTTGGGAAAGTTGATTGGAATACAATAGAGCAGTTTAACTAGGGTAACTAATGTTGGTTGCTTAGAGGGGAAATATGAATTATTTCTGATCCTGGGATATGTTTGTTTTGTTTTATTCATTTTAATACATTCCCATTTTTAGATTTTTATCACTGACTTATTTTAAATAAAAAATTTATTCTATAAACAGTTTAATCAGTTCTTTGAGTGAAGGCAGTCAGAAGATATGGTGGTTATAAGGGTAACGGGTAACTGTGGCCTTTATTTAAAAGCCTACCTTTACAACAACTCTAGAATCATGCTTCTAGCTGCAACCCATCCAAAGTTACAGCAGTATAAAGGGTGGTGTTTCCAGCTTGCACTGTGATTTGTGACATCACAAGCACCATTGCTTTGCCCCCACTGCCACTGGCCCTGAGCATGCCCAGATATATCCTACTGATGTAACTGTCTTTTAATAGCTTCAGGAAAGATAGGGTTTCTTTTGGGGGGTGGGGACTTCGAAAACACAGAACATCATGTGACTGTCTCATACTTCCTTGTTCATCCTGAGTGCAACTTTAAAAGCTTAACTAACTTTCGGTAAATTGACTTTCAGTAAATTGATAGGAATTGCAAAAATAGAATTTTTGCAATTTATTTCCATTGTTTATTTTGCATAGATTTGAAGATATTTACATTTTTGTGTTTTGATATAGCAGCAGTATCACCAGGTCCCCTGCACTTCCTGTTCTTAAACCATGTCTGTGGATGACAGTCAATCTGCCCTGTGTCGTCTCCTCCCCTTACAGCCCCCCTCTTCTTGCAAGCCCCCTGGACCCTCCCACTCATGGAAACCATGGCAGAGTAAGAACTCTGTTTTCACATAGTCTGAGAGTAGGGCTGTAGATTCTCTTCAAAAAAGAAGAAAAGGGATGGACTGCCAACAACTACAGATAAAACTTAGCTTTTATTGCCGAACTGAGCATACTTCACAGAGGGAGACAAACACAGTACCCTGACGCGTTTAGTGACTGTGGGGATCTTCACACAGCAGAGAGGGGGAGGGACTTCCTGTCTCCCTCACACACTAAGGGAGTCTGAGGCTGTGCTCGCCGGCGGCACTGTGCAGGAGAAGCCTTAAGAATGTCACATGTCAGCCTCCCACTCATTAACTTTCTGGTCAGTCATTTCTTTATATCTTGGGCTGTGGAGCACGTAGAGAGGTGGTTGATGGCTCGTTAGGTAGGAAACTGGCCTCTCATTTAAACTTGTTTGGAGACCACAGTTCCCATTTAAGAACCAGAGAAGCTAAAAACCTCATTCTAGGCTTTATAGAGGACACCTATATGGAGACCACAGTTTGCTTTGAGCTCCATCCACAAGTGATCATTGTGGATAGCTTTTTTATGCTTAACCTTGTTCAAAATATCCATATTTTGTAGGTAATTAACCTGCGCACTATCCGACCCATGGACATCGAAACCATTGAGCAAAGCGTCATAAAGACAAATCATCTGGTCACAGTAGAAGGCGGCTGGCCGCAGTTCGGAGTAGGTGCAGAAATCTGTGCCAAGATAATGGAAGGTATTATCAGTGTTATTACGTCACTTTGTACTGCCATACACAATGCAACCACAACGCAACAAATACGGAGCAGTTCTAATAAAAGGTCTAAAGAAACATGTAAAGTCCATGTAGATGTAATAGATCAAACCCCAGAAACCACTCAGGTGTCCGTATCTGTAATGCTTGCTTGGATGAAGTCTTATTTTACATCGAAAAAAGAAAAAAATCCGTGTTCTTATCTATAGTGGAATAATTTCTGTCTCTGTTTCTTTATATCGAGATTCTCTACGGGGCGTATCTACCCCCAGATCACAAATCTATACCAACCAAACTCGGAGATCATTATAGTTACTTACCTCCCTGTCCCTAAAGTGCATATTACTGATTAGATTACAAGCCATGTTCTTGGTCCGGCACATACCTGCTTCTCTCCTCATCCAGACACCTGCTCTGTTTGCTTATATGGCTGCATGGGAGATTCAGGACTTCATCATATACTGAAAGGACCTTCAGATTATCAGTTTTCCTAAACATTATGTGGCAATAGGGTTTCCTTAAAGGATACGTACACTCAAAAAAACAAATTAAGTTTAAATGGAATCTTTAACTAACCATCTCCCAACAAAACCCCCCCCCCCTTTTACCCATTTTTTTTTTTTTTTTTTAGGTCCATTCACAGCCTACCTGTGCCCCAAGTTCAGGACATCTTGGATCATGTATTCAGTCAGCTAAGCACCCCCCCGAGACTTCCTAGACTTCGTTACAGACTTGTATCCAAGACTCCACAGTCAGTTTCCTCCATGACGTCATGCGCATGTGACGTCACCACGCCGAGCGCGTTTGTAACAGCGCAGCTCGATGATGTCACGTGCGCACGGAGGGAACTGATCGTGGATTTTTGGACACAACAAGGTCTACAACAAGTTTTGGTTTTGGTCTACAACAAGGTCCAGGAAGTCGAGGGGGGGTGGAGCTTAGCTGACTTAATCATGATCCAAGATGTCCTGAACTTTGCTGGGGCACAGATAGGCTCTGAAGGGACCTAAAAGAAAAAAAGGGAGATGGTTAGTTAAAGATACAGCTTCCATTTAAACTTCATTTGTTTTTTGAGTTTACTTATCCTTTAATGTGGAAAAAATCATCAGCCTAACATATTCCTAGTGCCACTGATATATCAATTTCATCATATCCTTAATATCTGAGGAGAGACTGGGTGATGCATGATGGGTAAACTAATATTCCTTATATGACTAAAAGCTTTGTTACTGAGTAATGGATATATTATGTGGAGCCGGTCCACGCATGGACCTTATGTAAATAGACTTCTGTAAATTAGAATTCTTCCAATCCATCCTCCACTATGACCGTACAGTAACCCTAAGTAGGTGAATCCATAGATGTTTTAATTATCCTGGGAATTCTGCAGAACTATAAATCCTTTCATAATGCTGTATAGACGTGTGGCTGGGGGTTACTTATACAGTTACAACCAAGCTAAAATATAACTACATAAAGGTCAACATAGCGATTTTCTATTTATTAACTACAATAAACCACATTACAGGTTTGTAGTCTGTGGCTCTAGAACATTTACTGGAGAACCAGGAATCCCATCTATATCTACAGAATGTTCTGTAAATTCTAACAATAATATGTCTGTTTCCCAGGACCGGCTTTCAATTACCTGGATTCTCCAGTTGTCCGTGTCACCGGTGCCGATGTCCCAATGCCTTATGCTAAGATCCTGGAGGATAACTGCGTACCCCAAGTAAAGGATATTATATTGGCTGTAAAGAAGACCCTAAACATCGTGTAGAGATCGCTCATCATCTTACATAAAGGGGTCACTACATTTTACTGAGTGATTCCCAAAGAATAAGCCTATAAGGACAGAGTTTATTTTAAAGGACTGGACGGTTTCTTACAAGTTCAAACTTCATTCTTGTGAATTGGGTTGTGTGAGCTGCCTTATATAGAGACCGTTCCCCAATCATTACATTCATTTCAGGGGCCAGAACCCTTTTCATTGGCTGTTCAGTGTCCCCTCCTTCAGGCAGTCTGTATCATATCTTATTGGTACAGAACAGGCAATTTAGTTGAATTCTCATTCAACCAGAATATTTCTTCCTGAATTCCCCCTAGACCATTGTTGTACCGTATATATTTATATATAAAATGTGTCATTCACATCTGCAGCCTGGTATTTCACTTTTTAACAAACTATAACATTTCTTCCTTTGCATGAGGAGGATAGATGAAAAAAAATAAACATTTTACATGTCTTTGGTGTCTAGGGGATGTTTAAAGGGGAACCAAAGTCTCCAAATAAAGAAAATTGGCAAATGTATTTCACTTTCTCTATTACTGAACAATTTCCTTAACACGGAAGTATTTTGTCCAATATAAAATTCTAGGAAGTACACGGTTTACTAAACATTGGCCCAGCTGTCGTAAAAGAATATGATGGTTAATTGGGGTATTCCCATTGCACAGCGTGCCCTTGCATGGGTTATATGGCCACTTTATAAATGAATGAGCTGTACAATAAACTTTCTGGTGCATTGTGCACCAATTGATCATATCCAGAGGAGACACTGACATCCTTGCAGATTAGAAGAAATATATTTCACCATGACAATGGTATAACTTAATCCCAGTAGTGCTTAGTTATTCCAGACATCTCTCTGGGTTGAATAAAGTTTTCATGTGTCTACTTATGTGCAGACGTTTCTGAAACCTCTCCCCCAGGGGTATGCAACCTTCAACTTTTAAAGGAGAGTAGAGCGTTACATTTCAAGGTATTTTATGGAAGGTTTATTGTGAGCCACATGTGAGCATTGCAGTGTCTTTTCAGGAATCAGGTAAGCACATTTCTAAACCTAGATACCTGTCTGTGGACGCAGCTTAGATTATAAGTCTGTGGGGGTGCAGCTTATAATATTACCCGACTGTGTGGGTGCAGCTTATATTACCAGTCTGTGTGTGCATCCTATATTACCTGTCTGTGTGTAGGTGCAGCTTATATTGCCCGTTTGTGTGGACGCAGCTTATATTACCAGTTTGTGTGGGTGCATCCCAAATTACCAGTCTGTGTGGGCACACCTTATATTACTAGCCTGGGTGCATATTATTTGTGTGGGCACTTAGATTTTCCAGAATCTGTTGGGGTCAATGAGATGGCTTAATTTACATGGACTGCTAAACTGGAGGGCTTACTTAACATTGGCTTACTAGTTCAGCAGCCATTTTTAAGTCAGCCCTCTAGTTCACCAGTCAGCGTTTGTTAGCCCACTGTACCCACCTCCACAAGCCGTGCCCATTCCATCTCTTTTATTTTTAAAAAACGAAGACCTAGTGAATTTGGGTACTGTAAGGAAGGTTGGTGCTTTGGTTAAGTTGAAGGAAGATTTTAGCCAATCAAAACTCCTCTTTTTTAAATGTATGTTTAGCACAAATTTTATTGGTCCTTGGCCCCATTAACATATTCCCACTGGAAATGATCTATTTGGTTGACACATATTTAAATAAAATAGATTGTTTACATATTTACCTTTACACATTAGATTGTAAGCTCTTGGGGCAGGAACCTCCTTTAATCCCAAGGCTCATGCACTAATTATTTACTAAACTTTTTCTGTTTTTTTTCCTCCCTTAATGTCTTTTTTGTATTTTGATATTGTAAAGCGAAGTGTCTCCAAATGGAGCTATATAATATTCTATACATACACACAGATCCTGATGCTATGAAGATTATAACTATTATATGAAATCCCCCTTTCCAGTCATAGTCTAATCCCCATATTACACATGGAAATATAAAGGGAAAGAAAATCCAGACACCGATGTTTGTTTAATTATGATTTTATTTACTATTTTATTTTAACACTAACCCCCAAATTCTACCCTATCACAGAGTTGATCCAGAGGAAGGCGAAAAACCCCAAAAGGGGGAGAAAATTCCTTCCTGACTCCCTGTGGCAATCGGAATTAATCCCTGGATCTACTCCGGACGTCTCCATTAAACCTTGACTGCTATGAACCTGGTCCGATATGTTCCATCTATTTACATCCGTCTCTAAATTTCCTCCTATCCCAGAGTTGGTCCAGAGGGAGGCAAATGACCCAGTCGGATGCCACAGAAAATGTTCTCAAGAGGAGAAAAATGAATGAAAGGGAAACGAAAGTTAAAATCTACTCCCGTTCCCGTTCACCCAGGGTCAGGACCTAAAATGCTAGATCCTCGCCCTGGCAGTACAGTGGGTAGTGAGGACAGTTACCTACTAGCTGCTGACACTGTTATCTGGTCCTGCCCCCTCCCCATGGCAGGGCCGGTTACCTAGTGGAGGAGGCAGGGCCAGACCAGATTGGAACAGAGCTGCAGCTGGTAGGTAAGTATCCAAACGACCTGCTGTACATCTCACTATAAGTGGCAATCAGACTTACCTCTGGATCAACTTGGATCTAAAGGGACACACACATGTGGTATTGCGGGGCCCGACCCACAAGGCACAACGTGTGTTGTGGGTCGGTAAGTGTATGGGTGTGCGGTTGGCTGAAATGGGTGTTTAGTAGAACATTGTTGATGATCCCCCAGGTCAGATCATCAACGTTGCCCAACCGAGCGCCCGTACACTTACATATAGTCGGCTGAAACAGCCGTTCGTACTTATTGTACGTCGTGGGTCAAGCCCCGCAATCGCACGTCTGTGAGAAGATGTAACTATCAGTAACAATCGGACCTAGTGATTGGCTGTCAAGGTTTAATGGAGACCCCCAAACCCATTTATACTCCGTGTTCTTCTGTGAAAAGTCCTGTGGGCAAAGAAGAAAAGGCCAATTAGAAAGTAATAATAATATTTATAATAAATGTGTCTGTGTTAGAGGAGAACAGGGAGACGGGAATGGGAGCTGCCATACTGCTTTCAAATGGATAACAAAAGAGAAACAAGATATGTATTTAGCTCCCATGTCCCTCCCTTACACCTAGTAAAGTCCCAGTCACCCAATAAAACTACTTACCTGGTCATTATTGAGGTTAGATGCAGCACTGACAGCGTAAAACCTCAGGCAGGACATGAAGTGAATCTACAATAAACAAGAAAACTGGTAATGAGACTGGAGCCTGGTACATAGGTGAGAGGAGCCTTGACCAGTGGGATTATGGGATTGGGGTCTCTATGGTCCGTTAGAAAACCTACTTGTACCCAGAAGGGGAATCTAACCCGAGAGTGTAGGCAGCGCTGGAGGGCAGGGGAAGGTGGGGAGGAAAGACATTTAAACCTTACCTGCCAATCTAGAGAAGATCCGTTTCCATTTGCCGTTCAGGGGAACTTCTGTAACAATGAATAATAAAAAATCCTTATTATAAAGTTCAATGTCCTTTAGTTATCCCTGAACCCCCTTTCTATTACAAACACAATGAAGGTAATCTTCTACTTGTGTACAGTGTGATAAGAGAGATTGTACCTGAATCAGCTCTGATGTTTGCCAATTTCATATCAATGGACATTAGGACATCATACAGCTTGGTGACCCTTTCCCCTAGAGACTCAATCCTCTTGTACAGAAGCTTTAGAGTCCTTTTGTCTTTTACGGTAAAGTATTTCCTTATCGCTTGGTTTTTCATCCCTTCCATCTCCAGGATCTTGTTCCACACCAAGTCGTAATGAGCCTGCAGGTGTTTTACGTTATCTGAACGAGCTTTCATGTTCATTATGCAGTTACTAATTGTTGTGATTTCGTCACAGGACATCTACAGAAAGATACAATTAAAGGGATGATATTCATTTCCATTTGTACAGTAACATTCCAGACCTTAAAGATCCCAGACTTATCCCTTTAATTTCCTTCATTTACAGCTTTGGAATATAAAACAATTAAATGTATTTGTGGTCACTGCAAGGAAAATGTCAACTAAACACTAACAGGGAGATTCAATAAAAGTTCTTATGGTTTAAAATGGTGCTAATTTTGCCCCAACCAATCAGATCTTATTTGACATTTGAAAGCTAACATCTGATTGGTTGGGGCAAAATTAGCACCATTTTTAACCATAAGAACTTTTATTGAATCTCCCTGTAAAAGCGAAATCTGCTCTTTGGCCCTATTGGGTTTTATATATAAAGTTCGATATGGGATTTTACTCTTCTTAATGCAACAAATTATCATTAACGCAACTTTATCATCTTCCCCATATTGACATGAATTGTCTCCTGCGGTCTTACCTCACAATGACAGCAACAACTATTCCCCATGGTGAAATCTCCTAAAAGATAAAACACAGTCACACATTACACAATATGGACATGTGGGGGACACAGGGTTTGTTCATTAGTAATAATTATTATTTAATTATCATTATAAATAGTTATTTCTCTATTTCTAATAGATATTTACGGTGCGGTTATAGATATTACAAAGTTACATCTAAATCTAATTTTAACCTGTTACATTGAGAAACCAAACCTCCAATTTAAAATACTTACTGAGCGCAAAGATTTGTCTGAACTCCCCAAAGTCAATTGTGCGACTGATATCTGTTCAGCCCTGCCCCTTATTAACATAACAGCTGGACAGCTATTACATCATAGTTACCATGGTAACAGCTTTACCTCATCACAGTAAACAACAAGGGCCAGATAATGAACAGTATTTCTAGTTATCCTTGGATTTGTAATCATATTGTTTATATTATTAAAATGTTATAATAATAGGTCAGTAAACGTAATCATGGGAAAGTAAAGACACAATTTTAACTGGTAAAATAAATTAATTAGCATTAGTAGAAAAATGATTATAAATTGTAAATATCTATTGGAACTATAGAAATAAATGACTGAGCACAGTTAGATATAATGTTACATCTAAATCTAATTTTAACCCTGTTACATTGAGAAATCAAACCTCCAATTTAAAATACTTACTGAGCGCAAAGATTTGTCTGAACTCCCCAAAGTCAACTATGCGACTGATATCTGTTCAGCTCCGCCCCTTGTTAACATAACAGCTGGACAGCTATGACATCATAGTTACCATGGTAACAGCTTAACCTCATCCCAGTAAATAACAAGGGCCAGATAATGAACAGTATTTCTATTGATAGACTATCAGTTATTAGACTAGCAATGATGGAATCTAATTATTTTATGTGAGGACTATTTTTCTATCCCTGTATACCCTAGTATAATTTAATAAATTAATATTAATGTTACACCCAGCCTCTAATGTTACTGAACTATAATTATCAGCTTTATTCAGTGATGTCACTAGGAATCAGTGGGCCCCCAGTAAACCTATCATGGGGCTCCATCCCTACTGCAGTAGTTTTCTGTATCTATCATAGGAATAGTAGGAAGGTGGGACCCAGACTTCCAGGTCCCATCTGACACTGGGGCTTCTTCCCTGATAGGTCACAACCAAATGCTGTTCACACCTATTAACTGAGATGTGGTGTATTGTGTACATGTGGTGTATTGTGTACATGTGGTGTATTGTGTACACGTGGTGTATTGTGTACACGTGGTGTATTGTGTACAAGAACCTTCACAAGCAAATGAATGGGTAGATCAGTTGGTGTGTGTACCTGTATCAGGTTGGATGTACAAAACTAACTTTTTTGAAGTTTAGTCAAATTTGTTTTTTGACTATAGTTACCCTTTAAGTATGGCTGCCACATGAATGGAAAGGTAGGTCAATAGGTGTGTGTACATGTGTCAGGTTTGGGGGTAAAAGAGACAGGTTGAGTCTGACTGGAGCTAAAAGGTTGGTTTAAGGAAAAAACTGTCATTTCTTACAGAGAGACTAACAAAGCACCAGGCTTGTGTGGTAAATGGAGGTACATCAATGTGGGATAAAGTTCTAAGCGGAGTTCCTCAGGGTTCTGTACTGGGGCCGCTTCTGTTTAATCTGTTTATAAATGACTTAGAAGGGGGCATTGAGAGCAAGGTCTCTGTGTTTGCTGATGACACTAAACTATGCAGAGCTTTGGAAACTTCCAATGATGTGCAAGTGTTGCAAGAAGACCTAGATAGATTATCACAATGGGCAGCAGAATGGCAGATGAGATTCAATGTTGATAAACGTAAGGTGATGGATTTGGGGTTTAATAATCCCTGTGCCACCTACACCATAAATAACTCTGTGTTAAGTTCATCTGTAATGGAAAAAGATTTGGGGGTTCTGGTAGATAACAGACTTAGCTGTAGCAAACAATGCCAGGTACCAACGGCTAGTGCTAGCAAGATATTGTCTTGTATTAAGAGGGGAATAGATTCAAGAGAGAAAAATATTATTCTCCCTCTTTACAAGGCACTGGTAAGGCCTCATATGGAATATGCAGTGCAGTTTTAGAATCCCATTTACAAAAGGGACATGTTGGAAATGGAAGCAGTTCAGAGAATAGCAACTAAATTAATAAGGGGAATGGAGGGGCTTTACTACGCAGGCAGATTTGACAAGGTAGGGCTGTTTACATTGGAGAAGCGACGTTTGCGTGGGGATATGATAACCTTATACAAATATATTAATGGGCCATACAATAAACTCTCTGGTGCATTCTTCACTAATAGGTCATATCAGAGGACACGTGGACATCCTTTAAGGTTGGAAGAAAAGAAGTTTCATCTTCAGGTTAGGAAAGTTTTCTTTACAGTGAGAACGATGAAACTGTCTTCCAGCAGATGTGGTAAGAAGTTCACTGAATAGCTTTAAAAAAGGCCTAGATAAGTTTCTAAAACTAAAAAATATTGAGAATTACTGGTATTAATACATATACTGTAGTTCTGGTTGGTACAGGGGTTAATATATAATATTGTCAATTACTGGTATTAATACATATACTGTAGTTCCTGAATGGTACGGGGATACTATATAATATTGAGAATTACTGGTATTAATACATATATTGTAGTTCCGGTTGGTACGTGGTTACTATATAATATTGAGAATTACTGGTATTAATACATATACTGTAGTTCTGGTTGGTACGGGGATAATATATAATATTGTCAATTACTGGTATTAATACATATACTGTAGTTCTGGTTGGTATGGGGATACTATATAATATTAATAATTACTGGTATTAATACATAAACTGTAGTTCTGGTTGGTACGGGGATAATATATAATATTGTCTATTATACCTATACGCAAGCATCGAATCTGCGAGTAAAATGTCTATTATACCTATACACGAGTATCGAATCCGCAAGTAAAATGTCTATTATACCAATACACGAGCATCGAATCCGCGAGTAAAATGTCTATTATACCTATACGTGAGTATCGAATCCACAAGTAAAATGTCTATTATACCTATACGCGAGCATCGAATCCACGAGTAAAATGTCTATTATACCTATACGCGAGCATCGAATCAGCAAGTATAATGTCCATTATACCTATATGCGAGTATCGAATCCGTAAGTAAAATGTCTATCATACCTATACGCGAGTATCGAATCCGCAAGTATAATGTCTATTATACCTATATGCGAGTATCGAATCCGTAAGTAAAATGTCTATTATACCTATACACGAGTATCGAATCCGCAAGTAAAATGTCTATTATACCTATACGCGAGCATCGAATCCACGAGTAAAATGTCTATTATACCTATACGTGAGTATCGAATCCGTAAGTAAAATGTTTATTATACCTATACACGAGTATCGAATCCGTAAGTAAAATGTCTATTATACCTATACGCGAGTATCGAATCCGTAAGTAAAATGTCTATTATACCTATACGCGAGTATCGAATCCGTAAGTAAAATGGCTGTGGGTCCATGGTAGAGGACCAGAGAAGGGAGCACCTTTGAAGTTTGTGGCTAAACTGCCAAAAAGGAGTGCCTAGGCCCGAAACTCAATTTGAGACAGTCTATTACCTATTGTTCTAGCTCGCCTTGAGACTACTCTAACTCCATCATTTAATATCTGCCTCAATGTTGATTCACCTCTTAGTATGGGTAGATGGTTATAAAGTATCCTTTTTATCTTGGGACTCCTCCCACCAACCCATGAACAGATTGGCGAAGGAGGGCGCGAAGGCCACGCCCATCGCCGTTCCACATCTCTGGAGGTAATACATACCATCAAAAACAAAATAGTTATGTGTCAACAAAAAATCATACCATCCAAAATAAACCTTCTCAGCTCAGGGGCATAGTTAGAATATTTACTCAAAAGTAACTCTATGGCCTTTAAACCCTGTCCATGATTAATAACTGAATACAAGAGATCATACAGCTGGCGTCTAGCTTCCACCATATAAGTATCTGTATCCATCACTACTACCGCTCCTCCTTTATCAGCCATTTTAATAGTTATATGAGATAAGAGCTTTCCTTTCTAGAAAGCTAAGATTGTCTCGATGAATGCGGTTACTTTTTTGATGGAGCTCTTTCAAATCCCTTTCTACTAGGCGCTGAAAGCTATCAACCTCACTCGTCCTAGCATTGACAGGATAGAAATCAGACTTCTTGATAATTGGACTGTTAAGATAAATATTCTTATTTGTTTCAGGAAACCTGTTATCTTCCATATCTTGTAAATCCTGTAACAATGCCAAATCCCTAAAAGTAAGGGGGGAAATGGAATAGAAACCAATGTATCTTTTATCTCATTTATCTTTTCATTAGGGATATATCATATGCATTACCTTCACAAAAAAAATGTTTCTCTAACATCAATTTTCGAACAAAGCTATTCATATCAATGATTGTTCTAAACAAATCAAAATGTGTCTTAGGAACAAAAGTCAAGCCTTTCGAAAGCACCGATAATTGTGCTTCATCCAACCTGTGTGAGGAAAGATTAATCACATTCAGAACCTCTTTTTCTTTTATTTTTCCCAAGTCCGTCTCAATGGATATCTTCTTGTTCCGTGCCCTGTTTCTTCCTCCTCGTCTGTTTCGACTCCTTTTCTCGATCTTGATGGACGAAACAAGTTTTTTGACGGTGTAAGTCCTTTAGTCGATAATCTCTCATTGTATCTGTTAGCCGAATCCTCCGGTTCCTCATCTGAGGTCTTGACGTCACTAAAACCAAATTCACTATAGAAAGAATCATCACTTTTATTAACAAAAGAAACACGTCTCTTATTGGGTTTCAATATAGATCTAGGGGTGTTTTTTCTTGGTGTCTTATTGAAACTATACCTCCATTGGTACACCAGAAAGATAGAACACAACTGATCAGAGACTTCCCAAAAACACAGATTTTTCATCATCTGCCAAAGATTCACAAGGATCTAAATAATTCGGAGGGCAGACCAATCATAGCCAGTATTGGCTCACTGGTTAACGTTGGATGTTAAATCCTTGTATTCAGTTATTAATCATGGACAGGGTTTAACGGCCATAGAGTCACTTTTGATTAAATATTCTAACTATGCCCCTGAGCCGGTTGTTAAAGTCATGTCAGGACTGAATATATGTATAGTTAGAGCCGAGACACGGCTAGGGTTTTGTTTTGAATTTTGTTATGTGTTCAAGCTCCATGTATGCCACTGTGATATAGCTGCAAATAGCACCAATAAAACACACCACTGTTGAAGGAAAGGAAAAGCCATTGGACTGGTTTCATTTGCTCACCCAGGGAGCTAAGCACCCGCTACGTGTTCCCCCTCTCAACAGTATGTGGCTTATAACTAAGCTTCGTTCTATAGTCTCTTTTGGCCATAACAGAATTGCCCCTACCTGATTATTTATTAAAATCTCCATAGGCCTTTAAATGAGAACTAAATTCCACTCTTTTTTAATCTTAATATGAAAATCTTTTCTCCAGGACACCGAACATTGTAAGATTCTTCTCTAGTAACACTAGGGCCACATCCCTGATCCCAGTACTACATGCCTCTATGATATTTTTCTGCAGTGTCACAATCTCTCCTTAGCTGCCCTGGTCCTGTGGCTGGGATATTCTTTGTGAAATAAAGAATGGAGGTCTCAGGCCATGTACTGACTACCGGGAGTTTAAATGTAGTAACTATTAAAATAGCAATCCGCTACAGATCATCCCTGAACTCCTCCAGAGCGTCTTCATTCAGCAAGGAATTCTCAAAACTTGACCTCAGGGAGCCAATAACCTTTTTGGAATCAGGGAAGGGATGAATGGAATGACCGCTTTTGTCCCGTTATAAAGCACTTTGAGTACCTCTGTTCATGCCCTTGGGATATGCAATGCGCCAGCAACCTCCAGCACATCACCAATTATCTTGACGACATCTCAATCTTCTCTTCTGAATCTATCTGTTGTATTCAATTAGATCAACTGGACTTGAAGTTTAGTTCTTGAAGACGTTTCGTAGTCATCGACTGGCTTTATCAATTCAGAATGACTTTGTACAAGAATCTGTGGCATTATGTACCCTGGAAAATCCCAATAGCATATCACAGCCAGGTGTAAGGGTGTGATTGCATAGTGGCTAGGGTGTTATAGGAACGCCCAGAGTAGGTGTTAAAACAGCATTGTACATGGCAGACAGATGGTGACGACCCCCCACCTCTATTTAGGCTTTGGTTTCTATATTTTCACATAAATGCCTCCTTAACAACATCTCTTGAACCAGTCACGTTCCTTCGCCAATAGTTAACATTACAATCTTCAAAGGTATGTCCTTTATCCTTAAGATGCAGTACACGGCTGAGTCCTGACCGAGGAATTGGCTCTTCTTGCGGGCCACCATACGTTGATGCAGTTGCTGTTGGTCTCCCCCACATACAAATCAGAGCATTCTCATGCATGCATGCATAATGATGTCACTCTTCACTGTACTGCACTGCGTATATGATGTCGCTTTTCTGTGTTTTGGTATTGGGTCTTTGGATGTACCAATTGCTAGCCTCAGTTGTGTTGTTCGGTTTTAAAGCAGACAGGGATACAATGTTTTTTTGAAAATTCTTCTTAATTGCCCAACGGTCTGCCATGTACAAGACTGTGTTTTAACAACCTTACCTGGGCGTTCCTATATCATCTCTGAGCCACTATCCATCACACCTTATTACACCTGGCTGGTGTGATATGCTAATGGGATTTCAGGTGGTTTCAGGGTACATAATTGCCACAGATTCTTGACAAGTCATTCTGAATTGAGAGAGCCAGTCGGATGACTAGCGAAGAAAGTCTCAAGAACTAAACTTCAAGTCACGGTTTGATCTAATTGAATACAACAGATTATACCATGACCTGGATGAATGAGAACCTTCACAAGCATTTCTCTTCTGATCCTACTATTCATTGCCTCCATGTTTCCAAAGTCTTAGTCTTTGTGAGCACCAACTCTATGCTAAGCTTGAAAAATGCATTTTTGCCACACTGTTCATGTTCCTTGGCCTGGTTATTTCCCCGCAAGGAATCTCTATGGATACCGAATAAGGTATCGGCTGTGTAAGGACTGGCAAGCCCTCCTGTAGAAAACAAGTCCAATGTTCACGCCTAGATACCATGGACGACACTTACTCGCGGATTCGTGCTCGCTATAGGTGTTTAAATAGACACTTTACTCGCGGATTCGATGCTCGCGTTCGCGCCTAGATACCATGGCATTTACTTGTGGATCGATGCTCGAACGGGTCGAACATTCGATATTTCAAGCCGAAACTATTCGAATAGTTCACATCTTTTCAGATTCGCTTTTGTCTGGGGATGTGCCACTGGATGGATAATAAAAGCCAATGTAATACCAATATTCAAAAAAGGTAGTCGTTTCACAGCCTGGTTAACTATAGACCTATAAGCCATAACATCAGTGGTAGGGAAGGTGATGGAAACTTTGTTAAGGGATCATAATCCTGACTTTTGTCTCCAGAGTTCATCTTATAGTAGTAGTCAGCATGGAATTATGGGAAATAGATCCGCCCAGACAAATTTAATTGGTTTTTATGAAGACAAGTGAGTAAAGAAGTTAGATTCAGGCACACGCGGGTGGATGTGGTTGTACTTGGGATTTAGCGAAGCTTTTATACTGTGCAACATAGGCGACTAATGATAAACTGAGAGGACTGTTGGCCTTGAAGAAAGAAAACTTAGTTCATGGATAGAGAACTGGTTTTATGGATCACAAACAGAGAGTGGTGGTGGGGGTGGTAATGGAGGACATCAATGTGGGATAAAGTTCTAAGCGGAGTGTACTAAGGGTTCGGTACGGGGCGGGCGGCTTCTGTTTAATCTTTATAAATGACTTAGAAGGGGAAATGAGAGCAAGGTTCTCTGTGTTTGCTGATGACACTAAACTATGCAGAGCTTTGGAAACTTCCAATGATGTGCAAGTGTTGCAAGCAGACCTAGATAGATTATCACAATGGGCAGCAGAATGGCAGATGAGATCAATGTTGATAAACGTAAGGTGATGGATTTGGGGTCTAATAATCCCTGTGCCACCTACACCATAAATAACTCTGTGTTTAAGTTCATCTGTAATGGAAAAAGATTTGGGGGTTCTGGGTAGATTAACAGACTTAGCTGTAGCAAACAATGCCAATGGTAGCAACGGCATAGTGCTGCAAATATTGTATGTATCTAAGAGGGAATAGATCAAGAGAGAAAAAATATTTATGTTCCCTCTTTCAAGGCATGGTAAACGCCTCATATGGAATATGCAGTGCAGTTTTGGAATCCATTACAAAAGGAATAGTTGGAAATGGAGCAGTTCAGAGAATAGCAAATAAATAATAAGGGAAGAGGGGCTTTACTACGCAGGCAGATTTGACAAGTTAGGGCTGTTTACATTGGGAAGAAGCGACGTTTGCGTGGGGGATATGATAACCTTATACAATATATTAATGGGGCCATACAATAAACTCTCTGGTGCATTCTTCACGATAGGTATCATATCAGAGGACACGTGGACATCCTTTAAGGTTGGAAAAAGAAAGAGTTTCATCTTAGGTTAGGAAAGTTTTCTTTACAGTGAGAACGATGAAACTGTGGAACTGTTCCAGCAGATGTGGTAAGAAGTCACTGAAAGCTTTAAAAAAGGCCTAGATAAGTTCTAAACTAAAAAAATTGAGAATACGAAATAAAGGAGGGTGACGGGGTAATATATAATATTGTCATACTGGTATTAAATATACTGTAGTTCCTGAATGGACGGGGATACTATACTAATATTGCGAATTCTGTATTAAACATATTGTAGTTCCGGTTGGATGGTTACTATAATATAGAATTACTGGTTATTAAGCTATACTGTAGTTCGGTTGGTAGGGGATAATATATAATATTGTCAATTACTGCAGTATTAATACTATACTGTAGTCTGCGTGGTATGGGGTACATATAATTAATAATACTGGTATTAATACATAAAGTAGTTCTGGTGGTACGGGGATTGGATAAATATAATATTGTCTATTATACCTATACGGAGTCACGAAATGCGAGTCAAATGTTTATACCTATCACCTACTGAAATCCCAGAAATGTCTGATGTTACCTTCGTGAGTATCGAATCCACAAGTAAAGGTATATTATACACATACACAGCATCGAATCACGCGAGTAAAAGTCTATTATACTATACGTTGAGTATCGAATCCACAAGTAAAAGCTTTATTATACCTTACGCGAGCATCAAATCCACAAGTAAAATGTCTATTATACCTATAACGCGAGCACGAATCAGCAAGTATAATGTCCATTATCTATATGCGAGTATCGAATCCGTAAGTTAAATGTCTATCATACCTATACGCGGAGTATCGAATCCGCAAGTAAAATGTCTATTATACCTATTTTATGCGAGTAGTATCGAATCGCTAAGTAAAAGTATCATCATACCTACATACAGAGTATTCGACATTCCGCAAGTAAAAGTCTATACCTATACGCGACCATCGAATCCGCAAGTAAATGTCTATTATACCTAGTACGTGCGTATCGAATCCGTAAGTAAAATGGTTATTATACCATTACACGAGGTATCGAATCCGTAAGTAAAATGTCTAATACCTATACGCGATATCGAACAGTAAGTAAAATGTCTATTAGTACTATACGCGAGTATCGAATCCGTAAGTAAAATGATATATACTATACACGAGCATCGAATCCGCAAAGTAAAATGTCGATAATACCTATACGCGAGTATCGAATCCGTGATGAAAATGTCTATTATACCTCTATACGCAAGCATCGAATCGAGTAAGTAAATGACCATCCACAGTTGTATGGTAAAGCTGAATTTCCAAATGACATTGTTATGGGGCCCATACACGCACCGTGACTGGCGTCATACAATCGGTATTGGTTTGATAGTTTAACATGTTGACCGGGAAAAAGACCGATCACGCAATGTACAATATGAAATAGTCCGATATATCTAACCAGGGTTAGCGTATGTATAAGGTCCATTGACCTTTCCAAGAAGTCGTTGCTAAGATATAAATAGAGAAAACCTTACTTGTAAATGAATACCTCGATGGGAGAAACATTTTAACTCCCCTGTTAATATTGAGGATTCTCTTATAGGATAGCTACAATTATAATGATGTTTTCTAGTACCTGGGGAGGGAGGTCGGATTGATTATCCACCTACCTCCAATTTAATTTCATTGGGAGCTACAGCACATAAAGTTTTCATCTGCCAGGTTAGTGATGTGGACTTTCCTGTATTAAAGATAGCGCTGAAGCACGAGGAAGCTGCCTGGGGATGGTTCGTTTTTCATGCTGATGCTCCATCACAGAAACAATATTGGGAGGGAGGATTGGCAATTCCAACTCGGCCAATACTTTTCAATATAAACCGTTTATAAAAAAAAAAAAAAAAAAAAGCAGAAAAACTTTATCAGGGAGATTTATAAAAGTTTTTATCTAAATTTGATATTTTAGAACATTTGAAGGCTAACATCTGATTGTTGGGCCCCAAAATGAACCCCATTATAACAATAAGAACTTTTATTGAATAACCCAGTGTGGACCGGCTCTTAAATCTGTTAATCAGTTTCACCAACACATTTCCATTTAAGTAATCTAATAAAACAAAAATAATATGGAATATTCATTCAAAGTGACAGCACATTTGAATGATGAAATGGCTGGAAGATGAAAGGATCCAACCCTTAGGCCAGAATAAGGAGAACTTCACTACAAAGGCAGATTAAAGTGAGTGTAAAGACCACGTTGGTCTTAAAATATTAATCTCCACTGACTTTGGGGAACATTCCCTTAGAAGGATCATTTATTATTTTCATACATTTGAATTTAGTTTGAGTAGATAAGACAGAGCTATACAAGTCTTAGTAGCTGGAATAGTGTTTCGAAGGCTGGACCGAACTGGACCCACCCGGCACTAAACCGTCTGATGGAAATTCACACAAAACATGACAATATTTAACACCAACTACTGAAGACTTTTGGTTTCCACACGTCCAATGTTTGTCTGATGACCCCGCAAGCAGAAAGTCCACCACAAGGCAGCATAATGTTAAGTAAATGTATGCTTCTTTACTTATTAATTAAGCTGAATCATTATTTATCAACTTGGCAGGACTTTGCATGACCAGAAGTCTGAACGTCTTCTAATCCCACCACAGTGAACTGAATGTGTCTCCATAATGTGTAAAGGATGAGAGAATTACATGATAGCACAAGAAAGTGAAATAGTGAAGGAGGCACAGCTGGACCCGAGGAGATAAATGTATAAGGGTGATTGAAACTACTTTATATTTATTAGATAACTATGTTTTTATATTAATATTTACATGTGTATATTTTATTTATATTTAGGTCTAAAAAACACATTACTTACAATGTGTCACTTCTACACTCTACTGCCAAACTTAAATTCCTATTTTGATATATTAAATGGAATCTACCACTGTTATTGTCTAATAGATCGAGCTGCCAATGGAAGAGATACAAGTTTCTTTTAAAAATTCATTTTTATAGAGACAATAATTAATCTATATTAGTACAATTGATCTTCACATTATTATCACATTCAATTTTAATCAAACCAAGACTAATTAATGCTGAAACATTACCCAAAATATCTAAAGACAAAGTTAAAATACTGTGAGAAAAGCTAAATCTCAAGACTAATTTTATATAGATCCGATGCGTTATCATCCCAATATATATAAAAGTCTCATACAATACAAGCTAGGTCAAACGAGAATTATTCCTAAAGGTATGCGCGTTTCTAGTTTTAATATCCAAAATGCTGCTCTTATCTCCAGAAGCTTAATCGGATCCCCTCCACGAAGTCCACACTCACTTTCTCTATCACTTGGACTAGACAAAACGAAACATTCCCCATTACACTCATGAAGTGTTTTCCTAGCGGAGATCTACAATTGTTGGAGATAGCATTATAGTTGCTACGAAACCCTCTCCTTGAGGGAACGTATCGTCCTCCCCAGTATTGCTTGTTACACTTAGTACAGGTTAGCAGGTACACACATTATCGTGTCACAGTTGGAATAATCCTTTATTTTATTTACTGGATTCTGTCCCTTGTGATTCAAAAGTATCACCAATTTTAATTGCGCGACATGTTTACAGATGTTCTTACCACATCTGTATGTCCCCTTGTGCCTCAGCCATATTGCATCCTTATCTCGTGTTTCATTCCAACAGAGGCTGGGAGACAGTCTATTACACAAGCATAAAAAGTCATCCCTAATCAGGTGTAGTACACCTGATGAAAGGGACCGTGTGTCCCTGAAAACGTCGTGGTTGTGGATCCAATAAAGAAACGTATATTACAGAGAGTGCCCCTCTCATGACTTTTATGCTTGTGCTATAGCTGTGGGTCCATGGTAGAGGACCAGAGAAGGGAGCACCTTTGAAGGTCGTGGCTAAACTGCCAAAAAGAGTGCCTAGGCCCCGAAACTAATTTGAGACGTCTATTACCTATGTTTAGCCTTGATACAGATACTTATATGGTGGAAGCTAGACGCCAGCTGTATGATCTTAATACCTATATGAAATTGGATAAAAACCCCACAGTGAAATTCAATGAAAGCTTAAAAGCTTTAGTGGACTCATATTGTTAACCGTGGGTGTACTAACTCATAAAAGATAGAACACAACTGATCAGAAGCACTTCCCAAAAACACAGATTTTTTCATATCTGCCCAAGATTCACAAGATCTAAATAATCGGGGAGAGCAGACCAATCATAGCACTATGGCTGTTCGGTTGGGAGAATCTGGTCGTTGATAGATTTTTATCTACCAACCTCTGGTCAAATCTCTGTAAACATATTTAAAAAGACACCAAAGAGGTTTAATTAAATTATCGATGTAAGGGAGAAGATTAACACTGGTTAACGTTGGTGTTAAATCCTTGTATTCAGTTATTATCATGGACAGGGTTTAAGGCCCATAGAGGTCACTTTTGATTAATTATCTAACTATGCCCCTGGCTGAGAAGGGTTATGTGGATGGTATCCATTTTTTGTGACACTAACTATTTGTTTTTGATGGTATGTATTACCTCCAGAGATGTGGGACGGCTAGGCGGTCGCTTGCGTCGCATCTTCGCCAATCTGTTCATGGGTGTGTTGGAGGGAGTCCCACTCTTTGAGGGATGTTAATCCATACAGGGGCCAATACGGGGTACGGCCGCTTACATTGTGACCTATTGTTATAGGCAAGGAGACATAGACTCTATGAATAATTTTGAGCTTTTCTAATGAGAACGATTTATAACCTGCATTTACAGCTATTTTGATAATACATATGGGATATAAAGTATAAAAAAGGAGGATACTAAAAAGGGAATTATATTTATATAATACGAAATTAAGATATATAAAAATCCTTCAATTGGATTGAACTTAAGGAGGGGACCAGTGTAGTAATGGGCGAAGTTGTACTAATGTATATAGGAAAAAGAGCGGTGGAAGAGAAATACTTTATTGCATGCTGAGAGTTGCAACCCAAAAAAACCATAAAAGGAATACGTATAGGCCAGTTGTGAATGCGTCGCAACTGCTCTTTTACTATTGAGATTTTTGAGTTGGGCATCCAAAGATCCTTAAAGAAAGGGCTTTTGGGAAGGAATATGAACAGCGATATGAGCGAGCTTATAGAAGGGACACAGTTAAACGGAGAGGGTACTCCTACAGGAGAAAGAGGCCCACAAAGACCCTTCAATAGGGATTATATTTTGTTACGGACTTCAGATTGGAGTACATCAGC
>JAACNH010000167.1:289956-369401 GCA_019447015.1 Hymenochirus boettgeri | reverse complement strand
CTATCTATCTATCTATCTATCTATCTATCTATCTATCTATCTATCTAACTATCTATCTATCCTCTATATATCTTCATCTATCTATCTATCTATCTATCTATCTATCTATCTATCTATCTATCTATCCATCTATCCATCTATCCATCTATCCATCTATCCATCTATCTATCTATCATCTATCATCTATCTATCTATCTATCTATCTATCTATCTATCTATCTATCTATCTATCAATCTATCTATCAATCTAACTATCTATCTATCTATCTATCTATCTATCTATCTATCTATCTATCTATCTATCTATCTATCTATCATCTATCACCTATCATCTATCTATCTATCTATCTATCTATCTATCTATCTATCTATCTATCTATCTATCTATCTATATATCTATCTATCATCTATCTATCTATTATCTATCTATCTATCTATCTATCTATCTATCTATCTATCTATCTATCTATCTATCTATCTATCTAACTATCTATCTATCCTCTATATATCTTTCATCTATCTATCTATCTATCTATCTATCTATCTATCTATCTATCTATATATCTATTGTATGGCCATCTTTACAAAATAATAATATTACCAAGCTGTAGAATGTCTTAGTTACTTTACCCCAGTCCTGCTGTGAGATGTCTGGTTATTTATATAGGGGGATGTGTATTGTTATCAACAGGAATCACTGAGACTGAATGTGCCACACAGAAACCCCCCCGGGTCTGGTAGCCATTAATAACCATATAATATTCCATTTCCCACCCAACACACAATCTCACTCCTTCTCTACTTTTCTGAACTCCTCAGAACATCTCAGGAGTCTGTGGAGGATTCTGGGATATGTATGCTCACAGTCAAATTCAATGCAAATAAACTTAGGCCAATCAGTGGCCAACTGGTCTCTTATCCTTTCTGTATATTTACACTTAACCCTCCTCCCCTCCAACTCCTTTCTATTGACTTATTTATAATTATGTGGGCGTGGACAGTCTGGGGAACATCCAGCATTAAATTATAATCAGGGAGCATCTCTCCTTTAATGCAGGATTGATAATAAACACCTATCACCCCTTTAAAGGATACATTCACCAAAAAACATTTGACCTGACTTACAGTCTATAAACTGATACAATGTATCCTAAATTATTATACAAGATCAACTTCTGTATAATGATGAGAGGGGATTAGTTTAGGGAAGCTCATCGCCCCCTACTGGTTACTTGCTGGACCTTTCACCCAAGAGATGGCTCTGTTCTAAATTGTGTATATACTGACACCATTTAATGGATTTGAACCCCTAACAGCTCTGTGTCCTTCAAATGGTCAAACCTTTTATTATCCTGTGCAGTTTTATAAGGAAAGTAAAAAGTTAACTTACTACTTGTGTTTAAAGGGAAAGTAAACCAATGGATTAAAAAAATCAAAGAAAACAAACAACAAAAAAAAAAATCTGTTTTGCCTTCTGTGGTTTTTACTGATTCTGCTTCTCAGTAGATTTGGGGACATTTGGTTAGACTGGAATAGGATAGACATTGTTTAATCTGAACACATGGTTTGTTTACTTTCTGACCCAAATACAAATCGCCTTAAGTTGCCCTTTCTATGTAAATGGGCAGTAAGATGCCTGCACTTTGCTTCTCAGGATTCTGTATAATCCACAGGCCACACAGTTTACAATCTGATTGTACAATCTTCATACAGTCACACGCAGAGGTGTCATTCACGAAATGGAAATAAACAGGGTCTCCTGGGTCCTAAATCCCCCCCCCCCAGGAGACTTTGAATTGTTAGTCACATGAAATGTGTTGTGACTTCTTGGAACCAGCCAGGACTGTGTTGATGTATGTATAATTTCATTTATAAAGTGCCACTTGGGTACACAGCGCTGTACATTATAACAATACAGATTATACAGTATGTTTGTATATGTTTATTTATATAGCGCCACTTGGGTACACAGCGCTGTACATTATAACAATACAGATTATACAGTATGTATGTATATGTTTATTTATATAGCGCCACTTGGGGACACAGCGCTGTACATTATAACAATACAGATTATACAGTATGTATGTATATGTTTATTTATATAGCGCCACTTGGGTACCACAGCGTTTACATTATAACAATACAGATATACAGTATGTAATTTTGTTATATTTATTTATATAAGCGCCACTTGGGTAACAGCGCTGTACATTATACAATACAGATTATACAGTAGTGTATATGTTTTATATAGCGCCACTTGGGTACACAGCGCTGTACATTATAACAATACAGTTTACAGTATGTATGATATGTTATTTATATAGCGCCACTTGGGTAACAGCGTGTACATTATAACAATACAGATTATACAGTATGTTATGTATATTTTATATTTTATATCGCGCCACTTGGGTACACAGCGCTGTACATTATAACAATACCGATTATACAGTATGTATGTATATGTTTAATTTAGATAGGCCACTTGGGTACACAGCGCTGTACATTATAACAATACAGATTATACAGTATGTATGTATATGTTTTTTAATAGTCCGCCACTTGGGTACACAGCAGCCTGTACATTATAACAATACAGATTATACATATGTATGTATATGTTTATTATTATAGCGCCACTTGGGTACACAGCGCTTACATTAAACATACAGATTATACAGTATGTTTGTATATGTTTATTTATATAGCGCCACTTGGGTACACAGCGCTGTACATTATAACATACAGATTATACAGTATGTAATGTATATGTTTATTTATATAGCGCCACTTGGGTACACAGCGCTGTACATTATAACAATACAGATTATACAGTATGTTTTATATGTTTATTTATATAGCGCCACTTGGGTACACAGCCTGTCATATAACAATACAAACAGATTATACAGTATGTATGTAATTTCTTTATATAGTCGCCACTTGGGTACACAGCGCTGTACATTATAACAATACAGATTTATCAGTATGTTTGTATATGTTTATTTATATAGCGCCACTTGGTACACAGCGCTGTACATTATAACAATCAGATTATACAGTATGTTGTATATGTTTATTTATATAGCGCCACTTGGGTACACAGCGCTGTACATTATAACAATACAGATTATACAGTATGTATGTATATTTTATTTATATAGCCCACTTGGGTACACAGCGTGTACATTATAACAATACAGATTATACAGTATGTTGTATATATTTATTTATATAGCGCCACTTGGGTACACAGCGCTGTACATTATAACAATACGATTATACAGTATGTTTGTATATGTTTTTTATATATAGCGCCACTTGGGTACACAGCGCTGTACTTAAACAATACAGATTATACGTAATGTATGTATATGTTTATTTATATAGCGCCACTTGGGTAACCCGCGCTGTACATTATAACAATACAGATTCCAGTATGTTTGTATATGTTTTATTTATATAGCGCCACTTGGTACACAGCGCTGTACATTATACAATACAGATTATACAGTATGTATGTATATTTTATTTATATAGCGCCACTTGGGGTACACTCGCTGTACATTATAACAATACAATTAACAGTATGTATGTATATGTTTATTTAATAGCGCCACTTGGTACACAGCCGCTGTACATTATACAATACAGATTATACAGTATGTAGGTTTATATGTTTATTTATTAACGCCACTTGGGACACAGCACTGTACATTATAACAATACAGATTATACAGTATGTATGTATATGTTTATTTATATAGCGCCACTGGGGATCACAGCGCTGTACATTATCAATACAATTATATACAGTATGTATGTATATGTTTATTTATATAGCGCCACTTGGTACACACACTGTACATTATAACATACAGATTATACAGTATGTATGTATATGTTTATTAATATCGCCACTTGGTACACGCGCTGTACATTATAACAATACAGATTATACAGTAGTATGTAAATGTTATTTTATATAGCGCCACTTGGGGACACCGCACTGTACATTATACAATCCATATTATACAGTATGTATGTATATGTTTATTTATATAGCGCCACTTGGGACACAGCGCTGTACATTATAACAATACAGATTATACTATGTATGTATATGTTTATTTATAATAGCGCCACTTGGGGACACAGCGCTGTACATTATAACAATACAGATTATACAGTATGTATGTATTGTTTATTTATATAGCGCCACTTGGGGACACACGCTGTACATTATAACAATACAGATTATACAGTAGTATGTATATGTTTATTTATATAGCGCCACTTGGGGACACAGCGCTGTACATTAAACAAACAGATTATACAGTATGTATGTAATGTTTATTTATATAGCGCCACTTGGGGACCAGCGCTGTACATTATAACAATACAGATTATACAGTATGTTGTATATGTTTATTTATATAGCGCCACTTGGGTACACAGCGCTGTACATTATAACAATACAGATTATACAGTATGTATGTATATGTTTATTTATATAGCGCCACTGGGGACACAGCGCTGTACATTATAACACATACAGATTATACAGTATGTATGTATATGTTTATTATAGCGCCACTTGGGTACACAGCGCTGTACATTATACAATACAGATTATACAGTATGTATGTATATGTTTATTTATTAGCGCCACTTGGGGACACAGCGCTGTACATTATAACAATACAGATTATACAGTATGTATGTATATGTTTATAGCGCCACTTGGGTACACAGCGCTGTACAATTATAACAATACAGATTATACAATTTGTATGTATATGTTTATTTAATAGCGCCACTTGGGGACACACGCTGTACATATAACAATACAGTTATACAGTTGTATTATATGTTTATATAGCGCCACTTGGGTACTCAGCGCTGTACTTATAACAATACAGATTATACAGTATGTATGTATCATGTTTATTTATATAACGCCACTTGGGGACACAGCGTTGTACTTATAACAATACAGATTATACAGTATGTATGTATATGTTTATTAATAGCGCCACTTGGGTACACAAGCGCTGTACATTATAACAATACAGATTATACAGTATGTATGATATGTTTATTTATAACGCCACTGTACACGCGCGTACTTATAACATACAGATTATACAGTATGTACTGGTATTTATTTAATAACGCCACTTGGGTAACAGCGCTGTACATAACAATACAGATTATACAGTAGTATGTATATGTTTATTTATATAACGCCACTTGGGGTACACAGCGCTGTACATTATAACAATACAGATTAACAGTAGTATGTATATGTTTATTTATATAGCGCCACTGGGTACAGCGCTGTACATTATAACATACAGATTATACAGTATGTATGTATATGTTTATTTATATAGCGCCACTTGGTACACAGCGCTGTACATTATAACAATACAGATTTACAGTAGTATGTATATGTTTATTTTATATAGCGCCACTTGGATACACACAGCGCTGTACATTATATAACAATACAGATTATACAGTATGTATGTATATAGTTTATTTATAAAGCGCCACTTGGGACACGAGCGCTGTACATTATAACAATACAGATTATACAGTATGTATGTATATGTTTATTTATATAGCGCCCACTTGGGGTCACAGCGCTGTACATTATAACACTACAGATTATACAGTATGTATGTATATGTTTATTATATAGCCGCCATTTGGGGACACAGCGCTGTACATTAATAACAATAACAGAATACAGTATGTATGTATATGTTTATTTATTAGCACCACTTGGGTACACAGCGCTGTACATTACACACTCAATTATACAGTATGTATGTATATTTTTTTATATAGCGCCACTTGGGTACACAGCGCTGTACGTATAACAATACAGATTATACAGTATGTATGTATATGTTTATTTATATAGCGCCACTTGGAACACAGCGCTGTACATTATAACAAACAGATTAATACAGTATGTATGTATATTTTATTTATATAGCGCCACTTTGAATACACAGCGCTGTACTTATAACATACGATTATACAGTATGTGTGTATATGTTTTATTTTATAGCGCCACTTGGGTACACACGCTGTACATGATACACAACAGATTAACAGTATGTATGTATATGTTTATTTATATAGCGCCACTTGGGTACACAGCGCTTTACATATAACAATACAGATTATACAGTATGTATGTATATGTTTTATTATATAGCGCCACTTGGGGCACAGCGCTGTACATTATAACAATACAGATTATACAGTATGTATGTATATGTTATTTATATAGCGCCACTTGGGTACACACGCGCGCTTCTAAACAATACAATACAGATTATACAGTAGTTGTATATATTTTAATTTATATAGCGCCACTTGGGCACAGCACTGTACATTATAACAATACAGATATACAGTATGTATGTATATGTTTATTTATATAGCCCCACTTGGGGGCACAGCGCTGTACATTATAACATACAGATTATACAGTATGTATGTATAATTTCATTTATAAACTTTCACTTGGGGACACAGCGCTGTACATTATAAAATACAGAGAATACAAACAAGGGGATAGTGCAATCCATTATACAGATAGATAAAGTTAAATTAATAAAATTTCATACTGTTATAATGTTGTACTGTTATCCATAGAGAAACGGCTATAATAATGCAGCACCATATAGACTGGAGCAGATTGGATTGGGAATGGTTATTATATTCTGTATTGTTGGTACGTGATTGGATAACAGAACCTATGATTCTTTTTAAAGCGACAGTGTCTGTTGTGATTAATCCCAATTATTAAACTCTGCAAGAAACAAGACCTACTTTGGGTCGCCTATAGTTTAAAAATAAAGGGTTTAGATACATTGATAATGATGTCTTTTGCATTGCTCTTGGTGAACAGCTGAGCATGATGGGAATGTAGTCAACGATCTCCGTCAAGCACTGGTTGCATGAATTATTGTCTCGCCAGAAAATCTTTGCTCAGTTTCCATCTTTATTTCCCCCATCTGCTTCCAGAAAGGTCAGTTTAATTAGTAAATCAAACAAGTCTATTTTTACCAGGACCCACAATCTGGGAATCCAGCAGGCGAGACTGAGAGATAGTTACTATGGTAAAGCCGCTTCTCGGCTACATGGCCACATGCAGTACATGGCCACCATAATCTACCTAGTGAGAGGGTCACCCTGGGTTCCTGGTTACTTTATTAGAGTTCATTGTTACTGTTATGGTCACCTTAACTCTAATAAAGTTACATTGTTACCGTTATGGTCACATTAACTCTAATAAAGTTACATTGTTACCGTTATGGTCACATTAACTCAACTCTAATAAAGTTACATTGTTACCGTTATGGTCACATTAACTCTAATAAAGTTACATTGTTACAGTTATGGTCACATTAACTCTAATAAAGTTACATTGTTACAGTTATGGTCACATTAACTCTAATAAATTCTTGTACTGTTATGGACATAACTCTAATAAAGTTACATTGTTACCGTTATGGTCACATTAACTCTAATAAAGTTACATTGTTACAGTTATGGTCACCTTATCTCTAATAAAGTTACATTGTTACCGTTATGGTCACCTTAACTCTAATAAAGTTACATTGTTACCGTTATGGTCACCTTAACTCTAATAAAGTTACATTGTTACAGTTATGGTCACATTAACTCTAATAAAGTTACTTGTTTACCTTTATGGTCCACATTACTTAATAAAGTTACATTGTACAGTTATGGTCACATAACTCTAAGAAGTCTAACACTTGTTACAGTTAGGTCACATTACTCTGAATAAGTTTACATGTGACGCAAAGGGATTATGGTCACAATTAACTCTAATAAAGTTTACAAATTGGTTTTACACCGTTATGGTCACACTTACCCTCTAATAAAGTTAACTTGTACAGTTATGGTCAGATCAATCATTGTACACGTTATGCACTTAACTTAATAAGTTACATTGTTTTACGTTATGGTCACTTAACCTAATAAGTGTACATTGTTAACAGTTAGTCACATGTAACCTAATAAAGTTACATTGTTTACAGTTAGGTCACATTAACTCTATAAAGTTACATTGTTACTTTTATGGTCACTTAACTCATAAAGATACATTGTTACAGTTATGGTCACGTGATCCTCTATAAAGTACATTGTTTTACGTTATGGTCACCTATCTCTAATAAGTTACACTGTTACGTTATGGTACCTTAACTCTAATAAAGTTACTTGTCACTTAACCGTTTAAATGATAGTTACCTTAACTCCTAATAAAGTTACATTGTTAAGTTATGGTCACATACTCTAATACGTTACATTGTTTACCGTTATGGTACATTAACTCTATAAGTACATTGTACGTTAGGTCACATTAACCTCTAATAAAGTTACTTGTTACGTTTGGTCACATTAATCTAATAAAGTTACATGTTACCTTATGGTCACATAATCTCTAATAATTTACATTGTACAGTTATGGTCACATTAACTCTAATAAAGTACATTGTTCGTTATGGTCACATAGACTTCCATAAATACATGGTTTACGTATGGTCACATTACTCTAATAAGTTAACAATTGTTACAGTTATTGGTCACTTAAACTCTAATAAAGTTACCTTTTTACGTGATGGTCACATTACTCTAATAAAGTTACATTGTTACGTTAGGTCCACATTAACTCTACTAAAGTTACGTTACGTATGGTCACATTAACTCTAATAAAGTTACATTGTTACGTTATGGTCACATTAACTCTAATAAAGTTACATTGTTACACGTTATGGTCACATTCCTCTAATAAAGTACATTGTTACAGTTATGGTCACTTAACTCATCAAAGTTACATTGTTACAGTTATGGTCACATAACTCTAATAAAGTTACATTGTTACTGTTATGGTCACATTAACTCTAATAAAGTTACATTGTTACTGTTTATGGTCACATTAACTCTAATAAAGTTACATGTTCTTTTATGGTCACTTAACCTCTAAATAAGCGTTAACTTTTTACAGTTAATGGTCACTAACTCTAAAAAGTTACATTGTGGTTACTGTTATGGTCACCTTAACTCTAATAAGTTAACTTGTTCCGTTATGGCACTACCTAATAGTTACATTTTAGTGATGTCACATTAACTCTAAAAATTATACATTGTTCTGTTATGGTCACCTTAACTCTAATAAAAGTACATTGTAGTTTATTGTCCCCTTATCCTTACTAGTTACATGTTTACGTATGGTCACCTTAACTCTAATAAAGTTACATTGTTACAGTTATGGTCACCTTACTCTAATAAAGTTACATTGTTCCCTTATGGTCACATTACCTCTAATAAAGTTACATTGTTCCGTTGTTCCCCTTAACTCTAATAAAGTTACATTTGTTACCGTTATGGTCACCTTATCTCTAATAAAGTTACATTGTTACCCGTTATGGGTCACCTATGTGCTTTTATGTGTTTTTCCCTAACCATACCTGGTGCTGTATGTAAAGATTTGGTCAAATCATTTACGTTAAATTACAGTCAGGTTAAAGAGCTGCTTAGTAATTGCAGTCTACAAGTTATTTGTGACAGGAATTATCCATTGACACATATAATTCACTCAGTCAGATGGTGCTGTGGCTCAGTTCTTTTGCTGTACATCGGTAGACCTTAATAACACTATAAAATGGATGGTAAAAAGGGAAATGCAGGTAAACATGAATGTCACTTGTTTTGAATTGCACATGACTGGGGGATATAAAGAATTTGCTGCAGATGCGATGGGACCCCTGTTCTATGCTTCCTTTCCAGTGCTCTTGGTGGGTTTGGAAAGATTCAATGACAGGCGCAGCTGTAGACATGTTCTGTCCTCTTAGTAACGGCGGCCCGTTAATTCTCTGGTGCTGACAGTGAAGGTCAACCGTGGTTATTAATAGCTCAGATACATCAGAGTCACTGGTACAGGACAACAGGCACTAGGTCAGTTACAATAGAACCAACCTCTAAACTACTCCCCCAGCACCTCCCTTGCCCATAAAGAAACTCTAAGGCCCATTTGGCCACTTCAAAACAGCTCCATATCTGACCACTCTTACTTGTGTATTTATTTCTTATATAGCGCTACATATTCCACAGCGCTTTTACAATAATTACTCAATTCACATTCACATCAGGCCCTGCCCCAAAGAGCTTACAATCTAAAACACTTATGTACCATCAACCTACAGTTATGTCTTTATGATTGTGGGGGAAACCGGAGTGCCCGGAGAAACCAAGCCCCAAGCGCGGGAGAACTATACAACTCCTTGCAGATGGTCCAAGGGTGAATCGAACTCAGACTTCGTGTTTAAGGGATAGTGCTAACCACTAACCCCCTCAATGATTTTTTTAAAAACATGTAAATGACCCCCAAAACTGCAACATTGACATTTGTGTATTGCGAGCTTGTAAAAGCTCGAGAGGAGGTGTGAACTTTTGAGAAGCAGGGAGGGTAAAGGAAACATTTTTTGCTGTATACAGGTTGGGGGAAACTTTATATCATTTTTCATCAACTACGGCTTGGAGTTCTGTGAGATGTGTTCAAGAACAAAGATACAAGTTTGTGTTCCCTTCCTTCCTTGTATATGTGGGTTACCCACCTACTAGATTGTAGCCTCTGCGGGGCAGGGACCTCCTTTCTTCTTGTGGCAAGGCTCAAGCACTTCTATTTATAATTTATGTACTGAACTATTGATGTTGTTTATCCCCCTTGTATGACTTAGTGTATTTTGTTACTGTCAGCACTGCGTCCCCAAGTGGTACTTTATAAATAAATATACATAGCATACATACATCATATCATACATACCATATCTACACTCTCATACAAATATACTATCATACACTACATACATATCTACATACTACACACTACATACTACATATACACTACCTATCATACATACCTACAATCTACATATCATATACATACATACATACACTATCACACAACTATCATACATACATACATACATACATACAGTCTACAGACTCATACATACATATCTACATACGACTACACATACACACATATCTACATACATACTACATACATACTATGCATACATAATACATACATACATACATATCTACATACATACATACATATCTATCATACATACATATATCATACATACATACATATCTACATACATACATACATACATATCTACATATCTACATACATACATACATACATACATACATAACTACATACATACATACATATCTACATACATACATACATACAACATACACTACCATACATATCTACATACATACATATCTACATACATACATACATATACATACATACTCTACATAACCTCTAATACACCTACATCCACATATCATCAACTACCTACATACATATCATACCTACATACATACCTACATACATACACTATCTACAATATCATACACTATCTACAGCTCACTACAACTATCTATACATACATACATAATACATACAACTACATACATACATATCTCTCATACAACTACATACTACTACATCATTCTACATACATCAACATACATAATATCTACATACATACATACCTCCATCACTACAATCATATCTATACATACAGCATACATCATATCTACATAACATACAATACTAATACATACATACATATCTACATACATACATACATACATACCACTACTACATATCAATACATACTACTACATACATACATACCTAACATCATACTATCTACTACATACATACATACATACTATCACTATCTACATCACATACCTATACATATCAATACTCTACATACAATGCAGTACAACATACATAGGCTACATACATATCACTACATACCGACTACATACACCTCATACATACCTACATATCGACATATCTACATATTTAGCACATTCTTCTGGTATGGTCACTGCTTGGGGGTCTGATCCTAGGTTGTACACCAATTTAACTGACCCCACATTAATCCAACGTGTGGCAATGAGAAGGAGAATAAGATCCTGTGCGTGTGTCCCTGTGTATCGTCATTTCCCTTCGCTAGGGCCACAAAGATGGGTCATGGGTTTTTTTTTAAAGTGGACCAGGTAATCCGACGTTTAAGAAAAACGACCGCAGGCCCCGTGCCCACGCTATTGTGCACGGTCCTTTTGGTGGATACTGAACCCATACAGTCCTGCTGTCCTGCTTCTAACGAAAAAACACTGACCGACATTTGGACGGTTTACACACTGCGTGTTCGTGTTTTCTTTGCCTTCCCGGCGAACGTCTCGGTGGTAATATCAACGAATTGTTCCTGGCGCCGCCTCTCGGCTACTTTAAATTTTACAGACAAATAAAGTAAAATATAGTCTGGAGTTTGACACAAGCAAAGTGAAAGGCAGACGGGATCCTTAGTCCTTCACAATAAACCCGGGAAGCTTCTTTGGAGAAGGTATATGTTGATTTATATAGCGCCACTTGGTCACAACACAGCGCTGTACATTATAACAATACAGATTATACATTATGTATGTAATAGGTTTATTTAATATAGCGCCACTGTGGGTACGCAGCACTGTACATATAACAATACAGATTATACAGTATGTATGTATATTTTTATTTATATAGCGCCACTTGGGGACGCAGCGCTGTACATTATACAATACAGATTATACCCGTATGTAAAAGGTTATATGTTTATTTATATATGCGCCACTTGGGGAGCGCCAGCACTGTACGTTATAACAATAGACCGATTAGACATTTCTGTATGTATAGTTTTTTACTATAGCGCCACTTGGGTACGCAGCAACTGTACCTTCATAACAATACAAGATTATACAGTATGTAGTATAATGTTTATTTATATCAGCGCCAACTTGGGTACGCAGCACGGTACATTATAACAATACAATTAATACAAGTATGTAGTTATATGTTTATTTATATAGCGCCCCTTGGGAACACAGCGCTGTACATTATAACAATACAGATTATACAGTATGTATTATAATACGATTTATTTATTAGCGCCACTTGGTGGTACCAACCGAAGCGCTGTACATTATACCAATCATTAGTGACAGTATGTTGTAATTGTTATTTTAGGATAGGCCCACATTGGGGCACACTGCTTGTACAATTAAACCAATACAGATTATACCGTACTGTATGAATGTTATTTATATAGCGCCACTTGGGTACACAGCGCTGTCCATTATAACAATACAGTTATACAGTATGTATGTATATGTTTATTTATATAGCGCCACTTGGGGACCACGCTGTACATTATAACAATACAGATTATACAGTATGTATGTATATGTTTATTTAATATAGCGCCACTTGGGTACACAGCGCTGTACATTATAACAATACAGATTATACAGTATGTAATGTAATATGTTTATTTTATAGCGCCACTTTGGGACCAGCTGGACATTATAACATACAGATTATACAGTATGTATGTATATGTTTATTTTATATACCGCCACTTGGGGACACAGCTGCGTACATTATAACACATACAGATTATACAGTATGTAGGTAATTTTATTTATATAGCGCCACTTGGGTACACAGCGCTGTACATTATAACAATGCAGATTATACAGTATGTAGTATGTTTATTTTATAATAGCGCGCACTTGGGTACACAGCGCTTGTACATTCATAAAATACAGATTATACAGTATGTATGATCTATTTTATTTATATAGCGCCACTTGGGTAACCATCGCTGTACATTATAACAATACAGATATACAGTATGTATGTAATTTTATTTATATAGCGCCACTTGGGGGTACACATGCGCTGTAACCTTATAAACAATACAGATTATACAGTAAGTATGTATTTTTTAATTTATATAACGCCACTTGGGGTACACAGCGATGTACATTATTAACACATACAGATTATACAGTATGTATGTATGTTTTATTTATTAAGCGCCACTGGGTACCAGCCTGTACATTATAACAATACGATTATACAGTATGTATGTATATGTTTTATTTATATAGCGCCACTTTGTGGGTACCGCAGCACTGTACATTAAACCATACAGATTATCAGTAAATGTAGTATATTTTATTTATATCGCCCACTTGGGACCAGCACTTACATTATACCAATACAGATATACAGTATTTATATATATTTATTTATATAGCGCACTTGGGTACACACGCTGTACATTATAAAATACATATTATCAGATGTATGTATATGTTTTATTATATAGCGCCACTTGGGTACACAGCGCTGTACATATACAATACAGATTACAGTAATGTATGTATCATGTTTATTTATATAGCGCCACTTGGGTACACGCTGCTGTACACATTATACACTCACAGATTATACAGTATGTATGTATATGTTTTATTTATAATAGCGCCACTTGGGTACACAGCGCTGTACATTATAACATACAGATATACCGTATGTATATGTTTATTTATATAGCGCCACTTGGTACACAGCCTGTACATTTACAATACACGATTATACAGTATGTATGTATATTGTTTATTTATATAGCGCCACTTGGGACACAGCGCTGTACATTATAACCAATACAGATTATACAGTAGGTATGTATATGTTTATTTTATAGCGCCACTTGGGTACACAGCGCTGTAACATTATAACAATACAGATTATACAGTTTGTATGATATGTTTATTTATATAGCGCCACTTGGGTCACACAGCCTGTACATAATAACAATACAGATTTCAGTATGTATGTTATAGTTTTATTTATATAAGCGCCACTTGGTACCCAGCCTGTACATTATAACAATACAGATTATACAGTATGTTATAGTTTATTTATATCGCCACTTGGGTACACAGCGCTGTACATTATAACAATACAGATATACAGTATGTATCGTATATGTTTATTTATATAGCGCCACTTGGGTACACAGCGCTGTACATTATAACAATACATATTAATACAGTAGGTATTATGATGTTTATTTATACGCGCCACTTGGGTACACCAGCGCTGTACATTATAACAATACAGATTATACGTATGTATGTATATGTTTTATTATATACGCCACTTGGTACACAGCGCTTTACATTATAACATACAGATTATACAGTATGTATGTACTATGTTTATTTATATAGCGCCACTTGGGACACAGCCTGTACATTATAAACAATACAGATATACAGTTGTTTTATATGTTTATTTATAGGCGCGCACTTGGGTACACAGCGCTGTACATTTAACAATACAGGTTATACAGTATGTATATGTGTATTTATATAGCGCCACTTGGGGACACAGCCTGTACATTATACAATACAGATTATTATCAGTATGTACGTATATGTTTATTTATATGCGCCACTTGGGTACACACACTGTACATTATAACAATTACAGATTATACAGTATGTAGTAATGTTTTATTTATATAGCGCCACTTGGGACCACGCTGTACATTTAAAATACAGATTTACAGTATGTACAGTATAATTGTTTATTTATATAGCGGCCACTTGGGTACCAAGCGCTGTACTTATACAATACAGATTATACAGTATGTATGTATATGTTTATTTATATAGCGCCACTTGGTACGACAGCGATGACATTATAACAATACAGATTATACAGTATGTATGTATATGTTTATTTATATAGCCACTTGGTCGACAGCGCTGTACATTAACAATACAGATTATACAGTATGTATGTATATGTTTATTTATTATCGCCACTTGTACACAGCGCTGTAAAAACATTATAACATACAGATGATACAGTATATGTATATGTTTATTTTATATAGCGCCACTTGGGTACACAGCGCTGTACATTATAACAATACAGATTATACATTAGTATGTTATGTTATTTTAATAGCGCCACTTGGGGACACACGCGCTGTACATTATAAACACTACAGATTTATACAGTATGTATGTTATATTTTATTTATCTAGCGCCACTTGGGTACACAGCGCTGTACATTATAACAAACAGATTATACAGTATGTATGTATGATTATATAGCGCCACTTGGGACCACAGCGCTGTACATTATAACATACACATTATACAGTATGTATAGTATATGTTATATATAGCGCCACTTGGGTACACAGCGCTGTACATTATAACAATACAGATTTACCAGTATGTTATGGTATGTTTTATTTATAGCGCCACTTGGGTACACAGCGCTGTACATTAAACATACAGATTATACAGTATGTATGTATATGTTTTATTTATATATCGCGCACTTGGGTACACCGCGCTTACTTATCAACAATACAGATTATACAGTATGTATGTTATGTTTTTTTATAATAGCGCCACTTTGGTATACGCAGCGCTGTACATTATAACAATACAGATATACAGTATGTATGTAATTGTTTATTTTATATGCGCCACTTGGGGTACCAGCGCTGTACATTATAAACATACAGATTATACAGTATGTATGTTAGTTTATTTATATAGCGCCCCACTTGGGGACACAGCGTGTACATTATAACATACAGATATACAGTATGTATGTATATGTTTATTTAATAGCTGCCACTTGGGGACACAGCGCTGTACATTATAACATACAGTTATACAGTATGTACGTATATGTTATTTATATAGCGCCACTTGGGACACAGCGCTGTACATTATAACAATACAGATTTAACAGTATGTAGTATGTTTATTTTATAGCGCCACTTTGGGGACCGCAGGCTGTACATTATAACAAATACAGATTATACAGCATGTAGTGTATATGTTTTATTTATATAGCGCACTTGGGTACAGCGCTGTACATTATAACAATCAGATTATACAGTATGTAGTATATGTTTATATGCGCACACTTGGGTACACAGCGCTGTACATATAACAATACAGATTATCAGTATGTATTATATGTTTATTTATATATGCGCCACTGGGGTACACAGCGCTGTACATTATAACAATACATGATTATACGGTATGTATGTATATGTTTATTTATAATAGCGCCACTTGGGACAACCCGCTGTACATTATAACATACAATTATACAGTATGTAGTGTATGTTTATTATATAGCGCCACTTGGGGATACGCGCTGTACATTATAACAATACAGATTATCAGTATGTATGTATATGTTTATTTATATGCGCCACTTGGGACCAGCTCTGTACATTTAACATACAGATTAACACAGTATGTATGTATATGTTTATTTATATAGCGCACTTGGGTACAGACAGCGCTGTACATATAACAATACAGATATACAGTATGTATGTATATGTTTATATTTTAGCGCCACTTGGGTACACAGCGCTGTACCATTTAACAATAGATTATACAGTATGTTGTACTATGTTTATTTATATAGGCGCCACTTGGGGACACCGCGCTGTACATTAATAACCATAAGATTATACATATATTGTATATGTTTATTTATATAGCGCCACTTGGGTACACGCGCTGTACATAAACAAATACAGATTATATACAGTATGTATGTATATGTTTATTTATATAGCGCCACTTGGGACACACGCTGTACATTATAACAATACAGATTATACAGTAGTATGTATATGTTTATGTATATATAAGCGCCACTGGGGACACAGCGCTGTAACATTATAACAATACAGTTATACAGTAAGTCTGTATATGTTTTATTTAATATAGCGCCCTTGGGGACACAGCGCTGTACAATTATAACAATACAGTATACAGTATGTATGTATATGTTTATTTATATAGCGCCACTTGGGTACACAGCGCTGTACTTATAACAATACAGATTATACAGTATGTATGTATATCTTTTATTTATATAGCGCCACATGGGGACACACGCTGTACATTATAACAATACAGATTATACAGTATGTATGATGTTTATTTATATAGCCCACTGGGGTACCCAGCGCTGTACATTATAACATACAGATTATACAGTATTATGTATAGTTTTATCATTTATAGCGCCACTTGGGACGACAGCGCTGTACATTATAACAATACAGATTATACAGTATGTATGTATATGTTTATATATATAGCGCCACTTGGGTACACAGCGCTGTTCATATAACAATAACGAATTATACAGTATGTTATGTAATGTTTTATTTATATAGCGCCACCTTGGGACACACGCTGTACAGTATAACAATACAGATATACAGTATGTATGTATATGTTTATATATATAGCGCCACTTGGGACCAGCGCGGTACATTATAACAATACCAGATATAACAGTATGTATGTATATGTTTATTTATGAGCGCACTTTGGTACACAGCGCGTACATTATAACAATACATATTATACCGTATGTATGTATAGTTTTTATATAGATAAGCGCCACTTGGGACATCAGCGCTGTACACATTATTAACAATACAGATTATACAGTATGTATGTAATGTTATTTATATAGCGCCACTTGGGTACACAGAGCTGTACATGTAATCAATACAGATTATACAGTATGTATGTATATGTTTTATTTATATAGCGCCACTTGGTCCCAGCGCTGTACATTATAACACATACAGATTATACAGTATGTATGTATATGTTTATTTATATGCGCCCACTTGGACACACAGCGCTGTACATTATAAACAATACAGATTAATACAGTATGACGTTACATTTTATTTATATAGCTAAAACACTTGGGGACACAGCGCTGTACATTATAACAATACAGATTAATACAGTATGTAATGTATATTTTATTTATTAGCAGCCACTTGGGTACCAGCGCTGTACATTATAACAATACAGATTATACGTATGTATGTATATGTTTATTATATATACGCCACTTGGTACACACGCGCTGGACATATACCAATACAGATTATACGTATGTATGTATATTTTTTATTTATATAGCGCCACTTGGGTACACAGCGCTGTACATCTATAACATACAGATTATACAGTATGTATGTATATGTTTATTTATATAGCGCCACTTGGGACACATGCGCTGTACATTATACCATACAGCATTATACAGTATGTATTGTATATGTTTATTTATATATGCCACTTGGGTACACAGCGCTGTACATTATAACAATACGATATACCTATGTATGTATATGTTTATTTATATAGCGCCACTTGGGTACACACGCTGTACATTATAACAATACAGATATACAGTATGTATGTATATGTTTATTTATATAGCGCCGCACTTGGGACGCAGCGCTGTACATATATAGACAATACAGATTATACAGTAATTTATGTATATGATTATATTTATATGAGCGACACTTGATGGACCAGCGCTGTACATTATAAACATACAGATTATACTGTATGTATAGATTTTTTAATTACATAGCGTCACTTGGGTACCAGCGCGTCCATATAACAATACAGAATTTACAATATGTATGTATATGTTTTATTTATATAGCACCCACTGGGGACGCACCTGTACATATATACCCATACCAGATATACAGTATGTTATGTATATGTTTATTTATATAGCGCCACTGGTTCACAGCGCTGTACATTGAACAACATACCGATTCATACAGTTAGTATGTGATATGTTTTTTTATCTAGTCGCCACTAATGGGGACCAGGCACAAACATAGCACCTTGGGCACATTGACAATTAAACATACAGATTATACAGTTGTTTGTTATGGTTTTTTATATAGCGCCACTTTGGGGACGCAGCGCTCTGAAATTATAACAATACAAGATTGTACGTTGTATGTGCTAATGTTTATTAATAGCGCCACTGGGACACTGCGCTGTCAATATAACAATACGATTATCAGTATGTGTATAGTTTATTTTATAGCGCCCACTTGCCCACCGCCTGTAACATTATAACACAACAATTATACAGGGTATGTTATATGTTTAGTTTATAGCTACGCATTGGGTACACAGCGCTGTACATTATACACAATACAGATGTATGCGTATGTTGTATATGTTTATTTAAATTACGCGCCACTTAGGGACACAGCGCTGTCATCTATACCAATACAGATTATACATGTATGTATGTATATGTTATTTATATCGCGCCACTTGGGATGCAGCGCTGATACATTATAACAATACAGATTATACAGTATTTCAGTATATGTTTGTTTATAATAGCCCAACTTGGGTACCGACGCTGTCATTATAACAATACAGAATTATACAGTATGTATGTAATAGTTTATTTATATAGCCCCTTGTGAAACATCTGCTGTACATTATAACCTACAGATTATACAGGTATTAGGTATGTTATATATGCCATTTTACGCGCTGTAATCTACATACGGATTAAGTAAATTTTATATAAAGCTGGGTACACAGCGTGTACATTATAACAATCATATTTACAGTATGTAAAATGTATATTGTTTATTATATAGCACCACTTGGTCACACGCTGATACATTATAACAATACAGATTAATACATATTATTATGGTATATTTTATTTATAGCGCCACTTGGGTACACACAGCGCTGTACATTATAACAGATACAGATTATACAGTTGTATGTATATGTTTATTTATATAGCACCACTTGGTACCAGTCGCTGTACATTATACAAATACCGATTATAATATGTGTATATTTTATTTATATCCGCCACTTGGTACACAGCGCTGTACTATAACAATACAGATTATACAGTAATGTATGTATATGTTTATTTTAGATAGCGGCCCACTGGGACACAGCGCTGTACATTATAACAATACAGCTTATACAGTATGTATGTATATGTTTTATTTATATAGCCGCCACTTGGGACACAGCCTGTACATTATAACAATACAGATCTTATAAGTATGTAATATTCTGTATTTATATAGCGCCACTTTGGGTACACATCGCTGTACATTAGTAACACCTACATTATACATTATGTTGTATATGTTTTATTTTATAGCGCCACTTGGGACACAGCGCTGTACATTACAATACAGATTTTATACAGTATGTATGTATATGTTTATTTAATATAGCGCCACTTGGGTACAGCGCTGTACATTATAAACAATACAGATTATACAGTATGTATGTATATGTTTATTTATATAGCGCCACTTGGGGACACAGCCGCTGTACATTATAACATTACCAGATTACATCGTATCTGTATATGGTTTTCTTTTATATGCGCCACTGGTACAAGCGCTGGACATTATAACAATACAGATTATACAGTATTGTATGTATAATGTTTATTTATAATTGCCGCCACTGGGTACACGCCGCTGTACATTATAACAATACCATTATACGTATGTATGTAATCGGTTATTTACATAGCTGCCACTTGGGGACACAGCGCTGTACTTATAACACATACAGATTATACAGTATGTATGATATATATTGTATTTCTATACGCGCGCACTGGGTAACTGCCGCTCGCTTACATTATAATCACAATCACAGATTATACAGTGATGTATGACTATCATGTTTTTATAACAGATCCACTTGGACACAACACTGTACATCTATACCAATACAGATTATACAGTAATTATAAAATATGTTTATTTATATAGCAGCGCACTTGGGACACAGCGCTGTACATTAAACAATCCGATTATAGCATATGTAGGTATATATGTTTATTTATCGAGCTGCCACTTAGGTACACACCGCAGCTGTACATTATACCAGTATACGTTATCCTACGTAATGTATATGTTTATTTATTAGCGCCACTTTGGTACCAGCGCTGTACCTATACAATACACCATTATACAGTATGTATGTAATTTTTAATTTAATAGACGCCACTTTGGGGACCCAGCGCGTACATTATAACATACAGATATCCATGTATGTAGTATAACATGTTTATATTATATAGAGCGCCACTTGGTAACACAGCGCTGACATATAACAATACCAGATAATATGTATGTTATGTTTTTAATTTTATAGCCGCCACTGTGGGACACACGCTCTGTAGCAATATAACAATACAAGTTTACAGTATGTATTGATATGTTTAATTTATATCAGCGCACTGGGTTACACACCGCTGTACATTATAACAATACAGATATATTACAGTATGTTGTATATGTTGTATTTATACTGAGCGGCCACCTTTGGGACAGCGCTGTACAATTATAACAAACAGATTATACAGTATGTAATGTAATTGTTATATTTCATAAGGCGTCCACTTGGGGACGCAAGTCGCTGTACATTAACACAATACAATAATACAGTATGTATGTATACTGTTTATTTATTATGCCGCCTTGGGTTACGCACGCTGTCATTATAACCATACAGATTTACAGTATGTAGTATATTGTTTATTTAGATAATAGCGCCACTTGGGTACTCAGCGCTGTATCCTATTAACAGCAGATTATACATAATGTATCGTCATATGTTTATTTTAAAGCGCCACTGGGACGCATGCGCTGTACACTTATACAGTACAGATTAATCAGTATGTAGTATATGTTTGATTTATATAGCTCCACTTGGGTTAACAGCAGCATGTACTAAACAATCCAGATTATAACAGTAATGTATTGTATTGTTGTATTTACTATACGCCACCTTGGGGACACAGACAGCGCTTACATTATAACAATAAGATTATACAGTATGTAATGTATATGTTTATTTATATAGCCCACTTGGGTAGCACAGCTCTGACATTATAACATACAGATTATCTAATTAATGTATATGTTTATTTATATAGCGCCCACTTGGGTACACAGCGCTGTACATTAGACAATACAAGAATTATACGAGTATGTATGTATATGTTTATTTAATATAAGCGCCACTTGGGTACACAGCGCTGTACATTATAACAATACAGATTATACAGTATGTATGTAATATGTTTATTTATATAGCGTCCACTTTGGGTACGCATCGCTGTACATTATAACATACAGATATACAGTATGTTGTATAATGTTTATTTATAAAGCGCCACTTGGGCGGCAAGCTCTGTACATTATAACAATACAGATTATACAGTATGTAGTATATGTTTTATTTATAATAGCGCCACTTGGGTACACACGCTGTACTTATAACATACAGATTATACAGTATGTAATGTATATGTTTATGTATATAGCGCCACTTGGGTACACGCGCTGTACATTATAACAATACTATTATAACAGATGTATGTTCCTGTTTATTTATATAGGAACCCACTTGGGGACGCAGCGCTGTCAATAACACTACAGATTATACAATAGTTGTATCTGTTTATTATATAGCGCCACTTGGATACACAGACTGTACAGTATAACAATACAGATTATACTGTATGTATTATAAATGTTTATTTATATAGCGCACTTGGGGGGGGGGGGGCGGGGGGGTACCAGCGCTGACATTATAACAATACAATTTCCAATATGTATGTTAGTGTTTATTATATAGCACCACTTGGGGACGCAGCGCGTACATAATACAATACAGATTATACGGTATTATGGTATATGTTTTTTATATAGCGCCACTTGGGTACACAGCGCTGCACATTATAACATACCAGATTATAAACAGTATGTATGTATATGTTTATTTATATAGCGCCACTTGGGGACGCGCGCTGTCACATTATAATCACTACAGATTGTACAGTATGTAATGTATATGTGTATTTAATAAGCGCCACTGGGTACACAGCGCTGTACATTATAACAATACAGATTATACAGTAATGTATGTATATGTTTATTTACATAGCACCACTTGGTACACAGCACTGTACAATTATAAAATACAATTATACGTAGGTATGTATATGTTTATTTTATATAGCGCCACTTGGGTACACACGCTGGTCATATAACATACAGATTTATACGTAGTATGTATATGTTTATTTATCTAGCACCACTTGGATCCACAGCACTGTACATTATACAATACAGATTATACAGTATGTATGTATATGTTGATTTATATAGCCCACTTGGGTACATCATCGCTGTACATTATAACTACAGATTATACGGTATGTATGTATATTTTATTTATATAGCGCCCACTGGATACACGCGCTGTACATTATAACAATACCGATTATACAGTATGTATATATGTTTATTTATATAGCGCCACTTGGGTACACAGCGCTGTACATTATAACATACAGATTATACATGTGTATGTATATGTTTATTTATATAGCGCCACTTGGGGCACAGCGCTGTACATTATAACACTACAGATTAAATACAGTATGTATGTATCTGTTTATTTATATAAGCGTCACTTGGGTACAACAGCGCTGTACATGATATAACAATACAGATTATCAGTATGTATGTATATGTTTATTTTTATATAGTGCCACTTGGGACACAGCGCTGTACATTATAACAAACAGATTTATCACAGTATGTATGTATATGTTTATTTATATAGTGCCACTTGGGGACAACAGCGCTGTACCTTATAACAATACAGATTTAACAGTATGTATGTATATGTTTATTTATATAGCGCCACTGGGGACACAGCGCTGTACTTATAACTATACAGATATACTCTCTCCCTAGTTTAGAATCTCGTGCATTCAGGGGTCTGTAACACACACCATCCTGATATCATTAATTCAACATAATCTGATTGTCAGATCATGTACGGCCAATCGTACGTTAACCATATGTTTGTTTTAGTAATTTCTATTGACTACTTGTGCGTACACTCAATATTGTTACATTTATGGACCTCTTACTGTGGTGTAGTATAGTCATATCTCATTGTGTCAATCAAATACATTTTATTGTGTACAGACAAAAATAGACGCTGAAAAGAACAATATTCAGGCTTCAGCCAACTTACCTCCTCGTTATCCTGCTTTCCTTCCTCCTCAGGATATTGCTGTAACATCACTCTCTAATTCCAACAAAACAATATGAAATGGACAATTAAAACAAATATAAGAACATATTTCAATATTAAATTATTGTGTTTGTAATTACCTGAAATTCCTTATTAGGAATAGAATGGATAAACATGGGCTTGATGAAATATTTAATAAGTGGCAAAGTGACTTTACAGAAATGTTCCATGTTTTCTATCATTTGTATAGTTAAAAAGGTGTGGAATTTATTTAACAATCATATTCTAATCAATCATTAACTTCAAATGAAAGAGCTTTCAATTGACTACATTATTTAAGCAGCAACTACAAAAGCTAGAAACTTACCTGCCGCTCCGGTCCCTGCCGCGCCGCACTGCACTTTCCGGGGGGCGGCCGTCGTAACGTCATGAGTCACAACATAACACACAACGCTGACACGCCGGGCAGCGCGGAGATTAAAACCAACCAGCGTCCTCCCTAGACCCGGTGCCCGATAGTAAGCATTTGTCTACCACCGTGGCTCCTTACTCACCTACCGTCGGATCCGTACCTACCCTTTAACCGCTCCAGCTACTTACCTTCCAGTCTCCAGTTACTTACCTAGCCGGCATCCAGCTCAAGTTCTACCATTGCATCATCCAGCCTACCGTTTCCCAGCAGCACCATTGTCCAGCATCCAGCCTACGTTCCCAGCAGCACCATGTTTCCCCATCCAACCTACAGGTAACCCGCAGCACATTGTTCCATTCCAGCATCCCGCCTACAGGTCCCCAGCATCACCTGTTTCCAGCATCCATCCTACCGTTCCAGCAGCACACCATTGTTTCAGCATCCATCCTACAGTTCCCAAGCATCCCTTTTTCCACGCTTCCACCTACATTTCCACAGCCTCTGTGTCCCTGCCATTCCCGGACTATACGCCTCCTCCTAAAGCGTACTTGTAAGGTACCCCGTCCCTCCGCTATTTATTACAGTACTAATCGGGCCTGGAAACCCTGATGGGGCTATGGCAGAGTTGAGTAAAACTCTCCAAGCTTTGTCCAAACTCATGGACCTGTTCGAAACACATCAGGGCCAGTTGCTCAGTTCATGGATAACCGTTGCTGTCCGGCTACCCCCAGCTTTCTGCTCTCTCAGGGGTCTACGCCTCCTCCTTCAACTCCGGATCCCGGTGATCCTTCTCATTCGGAGAGAGCCCCGCAATCTCCGCCCTGCGTTCAATGGTGATGCCCAAGCCTGCCGTGGCTTCATTACTCAGTGCGATCAATGGTGAACTTCCACCATCCATTTTGCATGGATCGTGCTAAGGTTGGGCATCATCGCTTGTTGTAGTCAATGCGCGGGGGGGGGGGGGGGGGGGGGGGGGGGGGGGGGGGGGGGGGGGGGGGGGGGGGCGGGGGGGGGGGGGGGGGGGGGGGGGGGGGGTGGGGGGGGGGGGGGGGGGGGGGGGGGGGGGGTGGGGGGGGGGGGGGGGGGGGGGGGGGGGGGGGGGGGGGGGGGGGGGGGGGGGGGGGGGGGGGGGGGGGGGGGGGGGGGGGGGGGGGGGGGGGGGGGGGGGGGGGGGGGGGGGGGGGGGGGGGGGGGGGGGGGGGGGGGGGGGGGGGGGGGGGGGGGGGGGGGGCGGGGGGGGGGGGGGGGGGGGAGGGGGGGGGGGGGGGGGGGGGGGGGGGGGGGGGGGGGGGGGGGGGGGGGGGGGGGGGGGGGGGGGGGGGGGGGGGGGGGGGGGGGGGGGGGGGGGGGGGGGGGGGGGGGGGGGGGGGGGGGGGGGGGGGGGGGGGGGGGGGGGGGGGGGGGGGGGGGGGGGGGGGGGGGGGGGGGGGGGGGGGGGGGGGGGGGGGGGGGGGGGGGGGGGGGCCGGGGGGGCTCGGGATGGGGAAGAGGACATCCTGGAGGCCGAGAAGGGACGGACGGCCGTAGGGCCCGCAAGGCGGGAGCTCCAGGAAGAACCGCTGCGGCCTCCTCCCGTTTGATGCAGCTCCGCCAAGGGTCTCGTTCCGTGGGACAATATCATCGAATTCCGTACCTTGCTGCGGAGACGGCTTGGAACAATGAGGCACTTACTCAGCCTTCTGGCAGGACTCTCTGACCGCCTCAAGGACGAATTAGTATATTCGGGGGGGGGGGGGGGGGTGATTACCTATGGCATCCGATTGATACCCTGCTTTCGTGAATGGCAGGCGAAGTCTGCAGCTCGTTCCACCAACCTCCCTAAGACCTTTCTAGGGCTGCTCCGAACCTTTGCCGCAAGCCATATCTATCTTCGGGGGAAGAGCCGATGCAAATTGCGCACTCATCTATCCCCTAGGACAAATCCGCCGACGTACCAATGGACTTTGTCTCTATTGTGCTGGGCAAGGACACTTGTAACGAAATTGTCCCCATATCGGGACCCTCCAGGACCAGAATTAAGGATGACTTCCTTCTGGTAACGTTACTCTCCGCCAATTTTGACGCATTAAAACTCTTTCTAAACCAGCTACTGTCACCTGTAATGGTAAAACTTTTTCTCCCGGCTCTTTGTTGATTCTGGTGCCGCTGGAATTTCATTGATTCTACACGCAGCACAATTGGGGCTTCCTCTCCTTCACTTGCAACCACCTCTTCGATTCTGGCTTTGACAGAACCCGTTGGCTTCTTAATTCATCTCCAAATCTACATAACGAATCCTATTCCTTCCGCATGGGCATATTTCACCAGAACGTTTATCTTTTCTTTTCATCCAAAGCCCTTCTGCTCCCCTAAGTCTCGACTTCATGGCTCAGATTACACAACCCTGTTATAGATTGGTCTCCAATGGGGAAAAAAAACCATGAATCTTGAGCCCTTTCTGTTTCAAAAATTTGGTTGTGCATTTCTACCATTTGTCAACTACCATTACCTTTGAAAAATAAATCTGAGAAAACCCTCCCGGCATGTTATTGTGATTTGCTCTGATGTGTTTTGTAAAAAGAAGCGAGCTGAGGATTCCCAACCACCGCACCGATCTAACGATTGCCCCATCGATCTTCTCTCAGGTACTATGCCTCCCTCTGGGACGCAACATACCCACTGTCTCCCTCAGAAACTTCTAAGGTCCATGAAAGAGTACTTACTGAACATTTGTCCTAGGGGTTTCATACAACCTTTCACTTCCCCCTGCTGTAGCTGGATTCTTTTTTTGGGTTAAAAAAAAAACGGAGGTTTACGACCCTGTTATCGACTACCGTGGGTTAAATAAAAATCACAATCCAGAATCGGTAATCCTCTTCCTCTCATCTCTGAACTGTTTGACAGATAAAAGGGCTAAAATATTTTACCAAACTGGATTCTTTCGGGGGCATACAATCTGATCCGTATACGCAAAGGTGACAGTGGAAACGCCTTTTACACTAGGGACGGATCCTACCGAATATCCGTAATGCCTTTGCATTACAGTTGGTGTCTGCCATGTACAATGCTTGTTTTAAAACACTTACTCCTGGGCGTTTCCTATACACCTCTTATTAGCCACTATCTAATCACCACCCTACCCACCTGCTGTGTATCTCATGGGACTTTTCCAGGGTACATAATTGCCCACAGATTCCTTGTAGCAAGTCATTCGAATTAAGAAAGCCAGTCGGATGAACTATCGAAAACTTCTTCAAGAACTACATTTCAAGTCCCGTTGATCTAATTGAATACAACATATACCATGACCTGGATGAATGAGAACCTGCAAAGAAGATAATGGCTCCATTATCCCCACCACGAAAAGCTTGGCCTCTATATCTCCTCAACTTTGTTCCAAGATCCCCAGCCGCACAAGATTCTGCTCCTCCAGACACACCCTCTGGCAAAATCTTTGTTCCTGTTTCACTTCGGAAGCCTATCCTTCTTCATACTCACTGTTCCAGAAAGCCGGGCATCCCGGTGAACAAACTTTTATATTCTTTTGCCCGTTACCATTGGTGGCCGAAAATGAGAAAAGATGTTAAGACTTTATTTCAAGTTGTACTAGCTGTGCTTATCCAAGTCTTCTAGAACCCTCCCTGTGGTCGGCTTCACCCGCCCCCCATTCTGTCCATCCTTGACCCATCTATCCATGACTTTATGTTGAACTTCCACCTTCCAGCAAAAACAACGGTTATATGGGTGACAGTAGACCGCTTCAGCAATGGCCATTTGTTCCCTTCTCCCCTCCCCAAACTAACCTCTTCAACGGAGTAGCTCAAACTTTATTTCCCATATCCTTCCGCTTTCATGACTCCCTTCTGGAAATTGTTAATCGGACAGGGGTTCTAATTTGTTTCCAATGTTGGAGGCACTTTGTAAGCCATGAACATCAAGTTCAATTCCCTCCTTACCACCCACATTCCAATGGGGCTACTGAACGCACTAACCGTCTTTGAACAATATCTCGTTGTTACTTTCCTATACCCCGGATGATTGTGCCGACCTCTGCCTTGGGCTGAGTTCGCCCATAACAATTCACCTCATGCTCGACTGGGAAATCTCCTTTTTTTAAATGTGGTCTTTGGGACAAATCTAGATTGTTTTCCTCAATTTTCCCTTTCCACACCTGTACCTTGCTGCAATGACTCTGTGGCCCAGATGACCGCTATCTGGCATACACGGAACTCAGCCTCTTAATCGCTCTGTACAAAACGGCACAGATAGGAGACGTAAGAGAACCCCCATTATTCGGTGGAGATAAATTGTGGCTCTCCTCTGATCATGATTATCTACGTGTTCCTTCCTCCACACTGGGACCCAAATTTATGGTCGTTTTCCTATCCTGGAATTAGTCGTCCAGTGGCTGTTCAACTTCCTTCAATTCCTTCCAGCATGCGTATTCTAACGTGTCTCTTTTTTCTCTCAATCAAACGCATCTTCTCTTATCAGTATCCACATCTTTACTACCCACCTCCCTTTCCCAATTTTCCTCCCCCGCTTGATGGTCGGCAGGGTTCGGGTTGAGAAAATCTTTGACGGAACTCAAGATTTCTTGATATTCATTATTCAATTTAGTTCTGGATTATGAAATTAAAGGGACAAGTCGACCCCTCTAACACACAAATCTTTACCTGCGCACAAAACCCAGAAGCAGGACTTGTTATGTTTAAATGACCAATCCTGCTCCCAGCCTGTTATTATACTTCCATCTCCTCGCTCCACCGCCACTTCGGTCTCCTCACTGTCTCCACTGTGGCTGCTGTATTCTTTTTATGTTCTTGCGCAACCGCAGTGGAGACTGCTCCGGGAATGTGGAAGTGGAGAGCCGCGGCAGTGTAACAAGGAAGAGCATGTAAGTACAATAGCTCAATGTGGGAGCGGAATTGGTCATTTTAAACATAACGAGGTCCTGATTTTGGGGGTTTTGTAGCAGGTAAAGATTTGTGTGTGGAGGGGTGAACATTCCCTTTAAAATATTTTTATGGAAATTTCTAATCTGTTTGTTTTTTATTATGTAAATTCTACTGCTAAAACTTCACTATGGTGGGTTTCCCTATATCCTATTAAATTACTGCAATCACCCCACACCTTTTTTGTTGCCTTTTCCCCCTAAAACCCTCCCTAGCTGCAAGGTTAAAAATTGTTTGCCTCATTAAATACATAGCTTAATCGTAAACAACTTAAAAACAATCCAATGTTTGTAGATTTAATGAATGGCAAATTCAATAAAACTTTTATTGCAGAAAAAAAATGACTGCAAATAAATATATAGGGAGTGTTTGTTTATTTTATAGAAGTTTGCTGTAAATTTACCAGAGAAGTATTAAAACTACTTTACATTTAAAATGAAACTTTTGCCCAAAAAAAAATACTCCCAAACTTTATCGAAACTTCAAAACCATCTCAGCATTTTTATCAATACATTTCACCAATACTACAGGAAAGTAAAAAAAACAGCAATATTTTTTGGGGTAATAGCGCAATTTTATAAATGATCTGTTTCCCCTTAGGCTGGGTACACCACAAATAGATAATTTTGTCCCCTGGCGTTGGGCTATGAGCATTCCTCAGCCGGGACAATGTCTGTTGTTTCGCATGGCAATAGTGACTTGCCAACAGTTTGCGCACTGATTTACCCACACGTCCAAACAAAAAACCTGTGTAGTCCGGTCAGACGAAGGGCACATCTTGCGGACGAAGCATCACAGATTTTATCACCCATCCACCAATACACGTTATTGGTCGATTGGGGCCAAAAATCTTTAAATACAACTTCTAGACTGGTCTACCATGGCTAGGAATACCCAAGCTCTCCCTAGTTTTAGATCTTCGCCCGTGCCGTTAAGTTGGTCTGTACACACAACCAATCCTGATTCATTATATTCCAACATAATATGAATTGTCAGATCATGTACGGCAATCGTACGTTAACCATATGTTTTGTTTTGTAAATTTCTATTGGGAACATACTGTGGTACATCAATATTGTTACATTTATGGACTCTATACTGTGTGTAGCTATAGTCATTATACTCATAGTTACAAATCAAATACATTTATTAGTTTAAAAGACACAAAATCGAACGCTGAAAGAAAAATAATTCAGGGCTTCCCGCCAACTTTACCTCCTCGTTATCTCTGCTTCCTCCTCAGGAATTTTACTGTACTCAACTTCTTCAATTACAACAAACAATATGAAAATGACATTTAAAAATCAAACAAAATATTGAATTAGTTATGGATTTGGGAGTTTGTAATTACCTGTAAAATTCTTTATGAAAAATATAAATGAATACATAATGAAATGGAAGGATTGTTTATAAATGGTTATTACTCCGTAGTTAGAAAATGTTTGACATGTTTTTCGATCATTTTTTATAACTAAAAAGTGTTGTGATTCAGTTTTAACTAAAACCACATCATATTTTAATCAATACTAACTTCAAATTAAAGAGCATTCAGATTGACACACATTATTATTATCCTATTTCTTTATCATCCCATAAAATGTAGTACTGATAGAAAACGACAAAGGTTGAGATTTACGTCTCCCTAAGAAGTAAAAGTTACTTATGGTAAAAAGGTTAAAGGTTAGGACCAGCCGAATAAAGCCAAAAACCGTGAAGTGGTTGGCTGGCTTAAAATAATTTTGCCAGTTATTGAAGCTAATTGCTTTAATTTATCCCAGAGAGCAGGGCAAGCTTTTAAGTCGCATTACAATGGTAAAGTAAATATAAGCAAATTAATTGGATGTGCACTAGCCTCTATTTTTTACATTATGAATTAATTTGGGTCTCTAGTTTTGCACTCTTCGTGGATGTATCTACCCCATTTCTATCTATAGTGCCTTGTTGATTGGGGGTTTGACCAGCACCTCTTGGTAATGTGACCCACCCACAGTGGTCCATGTGTTCCAGTACTGAAGCGGAAGAGTTCCTCTTATAAAAGGCATGTACTGAACAAAGATAAGTTTGGAGTGTTACGTCTCCCTAAAAGGTAAAAAGTTTACTTATTAAACGTTGGACCCCAGCAGATAAAGCAAATCGTGATTTGGTTGCTGGGCTTAAATTATTCTGCCAAATTATTATTATTATTATGGATTTATATAGCGCCAATATCTTCCGTGGCGCTAACAATTACATAGTCATACATTACAACAGGGTACTACATGTTATCCATAGTCAGACATATTACAATACACAGGTAAGCATATATAAGTAAACAGAGTGAGAGCTTCTTACAAATACCGTGATACAATAGGAAAGAGGACCTGCGCAAGAGCTTAACAGTCTAGGGATATGGGGGTGAGACATAAGGTGACGGGATCGGTAGATGATTTTGGCAGTGGAGTGTGAAAGGCGTTTTTTTTGGGGTGGGTGGATCATATTGGGTAGTACGGGGGAATGTTTGAAATGTTAATGGTGCCTGAAAGGGGGTTTTAGGTTATTTTTTTGAAGGTATTAAGGTATGGTGAGTGACGGACAGACTGAGGAAGGGAGTTGGACCCCCTACGTTGTTTGTATTTTGGGCTGATGTCCGAGCACCTAATAAATACAAGTTTGAATTTGAACTTTATCCGAGTGGCCCCCTGATACTTTATATTGATTTGAACGCTTACCTTGATGTGGCACAGGCCTTAGGGGGAAGCACCTCATGAATCTCACCTGTTTTGGGATCCACAATTTGCTGACCTTTTGAGGAAGGGAGTTCCAGAACAAGGGGCAGCGAAGGAAAGTCCTGAATGTGGGCATCTGGAATATGGGACCAGGGTGGATGAGAGGAGGGTATTGGTTTTCGGGTGGCTGAGGTTGCGCATTGACGGTATCTCTGGATCACTTTGAGAATATGGAGGGGCTGTGTTGGATAGTGCTCTTATAGGATAGGGTGAGATATTGGAGGGGATGTGTTGGATATGCTTTATAGGCATGGGTGAGATTATGTAGGGGCTGTGTTTATAGTGCTTTATAGTATGGGTGAGATATTGGAGGGTCTGTGTGGTGGTAGTGCTTTATAGTATAAGGGTGAGATAATGGAGGGGCTGTGTTGGATGTGCTTTAATAGAATATAGGGTGAGTATATGGAGGGCTGTGGTTGGATAGTGCTTTTACGGAAGGGTGAGATATATGGAGGGCTGTGTTGGGATAGTGCTTAATAGATATTGTGAGATATATGGAAAGGGCTGTGTTTGGATAGGGGCTTTATAGGATAGTGTGAGATATTGGAGGCTTGTGGATAGTGCTTTATAGGATAGGGTAAATATATATGAGGAGGGGCTGTGTTTTGGCATATTGCTTTATGATGATAGGAAGTATTAATGGAGGGGCTGTGTTGGGATAGTGCTTTATAGGATAGGGTGAGATATATGGAGGGGCTGTTTGGATAGTGCTTGTATAGATAGTGTGAGATATAATAGGAGGCTGTGTTGGATAGTGTGTATAGGATAGGGTGAGATATATGGAGGGGCTGTGTTGGATATTGCTTTTATAGGATAAGGTAATTAGTTTGAACTGGATCCTTTGCGTGATGGGCAACCCCATCCCTTATAGCAGCCACACAGGAACTCCCATATTTGTGATCACGCCTCCCCACCATCCGATCCAGCCTCCTTCTCCTTCCACACATACGTAAAATTAACCATCAGATTCTGGAAATCAGAAAATTGATTGGTTAAATGTAAACCATGTAAACCAACATTAAAAAACTGACCAATCAGAAACAGATTAGGACTTTCCTGCAAACATATATAAAGAGGTGCAATCCCTCAGCGGACCTTCAGATGTCCATTACATTAATTGATGAAGAAGAAGCGGCTAGCAACATCAGCTCTGCTGAGGCTGGCGGTGCCAAGCAGGCTCACTGTCAGCCGCAATGAGCCTGCCTGCATGGGCCGTCCTCAGTGTGTTGGTGTCGCTAGCCAAAACATTTGCGTCTGATCAGATGCCGGTACCATCGGCCGTTGAGACCACTCGGCGCCTCATTTCCCCCTTGCGGCCACTTTTCGGGTCGGTGGCCTCACCGGAGCTGGTGTCACAGATGGAAAAAGAAAGACACCCCAGGGCTCTTTAAAGAGCTGCTCACTGGGGGTCCCGGGACCCCCAAAAGGCACTTACAGTGGCTGCAAGGGCCCCTTACAAGGGCCGGGAGGGGGTCCCAGTTGGAGCTGCTGGACCCTTAATCTCCCAAAGGTCCCTTTTCAGGCCAACAAGGGCACTTATAGTGCCGGGGAGGGGGACCTTTGAAAAAAACTGCTATTATCTTCCAAACGAAAAAGTGGCACAAACCCAATTTTTGCAGGCACAAACTTAAACATACCACCAGGTGGTTTTCATATGTCAATTCTATTGTAGGGGTCTGGTGACTTGTTGTACGCATTGTAAAAAAAACAAAAAAACTGCTACTGTCTTCCTACGAAGCGGCACAAATCTTAATTTTCTGCAGCACAAACAGCACAAACTAGCACTACCCAACATAGTAATGAGGTGAATAAGACATAAATACATAATCCATCAAGTCAACCTATTCAAGCCTTACTTTTTTTTAACCTACCTAACATGATCCAGAGGAATGCAAAATTATCCATGATCAACCAAGATCGTAAATGTATTAATACCCAGTAATTCTCATATTTTTTAGTTTTAGAAACTTATCCCAGGCCTTGTTTTTAAAGCTATTAATACCTTGCCACCCAGCCTGATTTTGTTCCAATTCTATGAGGGAGTGTGACCTTTGAACCTTTGTAAAAAAACTGGTATTATTTTTCCAAACAAGTGGCACAATTATTAAATTTTGAATCAATAGAAACATATACAGATTCTCTTGTAGGGTGCTGTGACGCTGTTGGACCTTTGTAACAAAAGAAAAACTGCTGTTTCTGGCAACAAATATATTTTATTTTTTAGTCTGTGTGGGTGGCTTTATTTAATTTACCAATCTATGTAGGCACCTTATATTTCATTTACCAGTCCTGTAATGTAACTTATATTTTATTTACTAGTCTGGGTGAGCTCTTCAGGGCAGGGATCTCATTCCTAAGTGCATGCTGCCACCTATAATCAATTAGCCATAAGTTTATATATATGTATTTAACCTATGTTTTCTGTATAATTGCTGCATTTATCCCCTTATTTGTATACTCTGTATTTTATAATGTAGTACACTCTGCATACCAAAGGTGCACTTTATAATAAGTATACATACATATATTATTAGTAAGGCATATTATTACCTCTGTGGTGGGCATTAGCTTTCATTTTCCATTCCCTATGTAATTATATTTCATTTTCTAAGTCTATGTGGGTACGTAATAAATAAATAAGTAAGTAATACTAAATTTGATTTACCATTCTGTATGGTCACTTACATGTATCTGTGTGGGAATTACATTTTCCCAGTCTGTGTGCACTTATATTTCATGAACCGTCTATTATTTTATTTTAGCAGTCTGTTAGGTAAGTATATTTAGCATACAGATTATACAGTATGTATGTATATGTTTATTTATATAGCGCCACTTGGGTACACAGCGCTGTACATTATAACAATACAGATTATACAGTATGTATATGTTTATTTATATAGCGCCACTTGGGTACACAGCGCTGTACATTATAACAATACAGATTATACAGTATGTATGTATATGTTTATTTATATAGCGCCACTTGGGGACACAGCGCTGTAATTATACAGTATGTATGTATATGTTTATTTATATAGCGCCACTTGGGTACACATCGCTGTACATTATAACAATACAGATTATACAGTATGTATGTATATGTGACCTAGGCAAAACCCATCCAGAGTCACCTGGAACGGAATATGGTCCTCGCGCCAAAACGGGGGCACACTACTATCTCACTTTTGTACAGAAAAACATCTACAGAAATAGCTGTACTCAGATGGTATACCCCAAGCCACAGCTACTATGACAAGAGCTCTTGCCCAAACACATACCCGCCTCGGCTACGGAGATGCCAGTGAGAGGAAGGTCCTTATTACACCCATCATGTGTGTACCTCGCCGACTAATCGAAGGCGAGTGACTGGACCACATTCCACCAACGCTTACAAGAAGAACGCTAAAGAGGAAGCTGGCCAAAGATCCGGCTATATCTAGCACTGGGGTGTTCCTGCCATTCCCGAGGGATACGCGGACCTCGTCTCAGAGAAAACTGGCATCAGCATAGGTAGCTGACGCGGGTCGAAGATGTGAAATACCAAAATCCGTGGGAAATGCAACAAGACCGGACCCCCAACAGAAAGGGCCTGATACAACAGATGTACTGGATATAGCACGAATGGAAACCTCACGGCACTCATGGTCGCGAGTAGGAAATCCCGAGGTGTCTAGCAGATTTGATTTATGGGACCCCATTGAAACAATAATCCGTCCAGACCTACTGAGCAAATACCCGAGACACCATATGGCAACGCTCTGGCATCGTCCCATCATCAAACCTGCACGACCACTACACCAAGGCCAGAAAAACGAACTACTCTGCGCCCCCTAACCCGGGGGCAACCCCCCCCCGCGGTTAGAACTGACGGAAGGAGGGGCCACCCCGGACCAACCACACAACAATATATTATAAAAGCCATATGTTTGAATGTTATGTGAAATAAATGACCCAATACAACTTGAAATCGTAGACACAGACAATGCCAAAATAAATTGTAAAACATTTGTGCAATTCTAGAGGGAGACCAAATGTTGTATGGTCGATACAATCATATACTTGACATATCTGTGTTAAGCTAAGACAGGGGTATCCAAAAGCTATAACAGTCACGGGGGATAGAGGGCTACGCAGACGGGGAGAAACATACAAAAGGTGTACACCCACACACCTGTACTCTCTATTCTCACCAATGGCAGACGGACGGGACGCTAACGAGAGGGACGGCCGCCGGCGGCGGACGGACCGACCTAAAAACCCCCCCCAAAAAAGGGGTGGGTGGGTCGCGCTCGGGGGGCGGGCGGCAGGACGTACCGGTACAACCGCCACACCAAAGACCACAGGCCTCAAAGGCACTATTGAAGCCGCGGCGCGGGTCCGTCGTCCTCCGGGTGCAGCACCCGCCACCCACTTAGATAGCTAAAGCTAACCAAATGGACTAGGAGAGCACTTCTCGACAAAAGTTAAAGTTAAGTTTAAAGAGTACTAAGATAATAATTTGTTTCGAGCATATGTCTATAAACAACCAGTAATTCGTAGAATACTATATGACCATGTACCACATACTGATGTCTGTAAAATTAAAGTTATTAGGAATATGAATTCAATGAACAGAAATGTTTTGAATAGGAAAAAAAGCCCGGTTATTTTTGCAAAAAAAAAAAGTAATTTCAAAAAAAAGTATGGCTGCAACAGTAATGAGAGGTAGTCAGTAGGTGTGTTTACCTGTGCCATGTGGTGGTTTTAAAAAAAATAACTATTTTTGATTATTGATCCAAAATATTTTTTTTTACTTTAGTTACCCTTTCAAGCATGGCTGCCACAGAATGGATATGTAATCAGTAGGTGTGTGTAACCCGTGTCCGGGTTGGGGGTTAAAACAAACAAACTTTTTGATATTGGTCAAAAAAAATTTTTTTAACTTTAGTTACCCTTTAAGTATGTCGGCCACAGTAATGATAAGTAGATCAGTAGTGGTGTATGTCCTGTCGTATAGGTTAGGGTTAAAAACAACCTTTTTTTGATGATTGGTCAAAAATAAATTTTTTTTAGATACCCTTTAGGTATGGCTCTGCAAACAGTAATGAGGAGGCAGTGGCGTCAGCAGTAGTTACGTGTATTACTGTGTCCAGGTTAGGGGTTAAAAACAAACAACCTTTTTTGATGATTGGTCAACATTTTTTTTTTTATCCTTTTAGTTCCTAGATATGTGCTTGCAACAGTAATGGAAGGGGAGGTAGGTCAGTAGGTGTTATGTACCTGTGTTCATTTTGGGGTTAAAAAAACAAACCTTTTTAGATGATGGTTCCAAATTAGTTTTTTTGACTTTAGTTACCCTCAAATGCGGCTGGCCACAGTAATGCGCGAGATAGGTCAGTAGGTGTCGTACTGTTTCGGTTGGGGGTAAAAAAAACAAACTTATGATGCAATTATTTTTTTTGTGGTGGTCAAAATGTGTTTTTACTTTAGTTTACCCTTTAGTATGGCCTGCAACATTAATGGGGGGGTTATAGGTCAGCTAGGTGTATGTAACTTGCCACATGGGGGGTTAAAAAAAAACAAATTTTTAGGATGATTGGTCAAAACATTTTTTTACTTCGGTTACCCTTTAAATACGGCTGCCACAGTAATGGATTACGTAGATCAGTAGGTGGTGTACGTGTGTCGCGTTTGTGGGTTAAAAAAAACAAAATTGGTTGATGATTGGTCAAAAATGAGTTTTTTTGAATTTAGTTACCTTTAGGTATTGGCTGCAACAGTGAATGGATCCTTAACCCATCCAAATAATCTGCTACACGGATTCCACCACATGCAAACCATAGCACCAGGCAAACCACACACAGTTGTAATGTAGGGTTCTTGGCAGCACATTACCCTTATCGACCTTCCTTTAATGGGTCCTACCACTACAACGCCTAGCAGGTGCGTTCTTCCTCTTTGTATAGACGGTGGCATTCCCTGGGTACCTCAAGGGATTAGCTGCATCCACTACACGCACGCATTAATGCTCCTAAGCTCCCGCTGTCTCCCTAGCGTAGCACGCCTGCTCCATTCACGCTAATTCCGAGCTGTCCTCCTCTACTTAATTACTTAAGGTGACAAATCTGTTGGGATGGGCAAGCTGGGAAGAAGCAACCCTATACTTGTCCCCCACTTCCTTTAGTAACCATAACAAAACTACTTCCTCCCTCAACCTTCTCTGTCCCACTTCCACCCACCTCTATACTGGCCCCAGCCAATGCCTGCTGTCCTCCCAGATTTGCCAATCCCTGCAATGCTGCAAGCTGCTATCTTAGATTCTCTACCTCAGCTTCTAAACGGTTAACCCACTCACACCTGACACAGACATAGGTACCCTGGAACATCTGAAAGTGTATGGTGCAAATGAAATTACAGGTTATTATTTTAAAGGTTTTTGAAGTGTACAAATTCTCTACATATAAAATGTAAGGGGTAGAATATAGGGGATGTTTTATTAATGATAAACTTTTGGTATCTCGAAGCTTAAATGGTGATTTTTCTTCCCCAAGTCTTTAGCCACACAATTATATGTTTATTTATATAGCACCACTTGGGTACACAGCGCTGTACATTATAACAATACAGATTATACAGTATGTACGTATATGTTTATTTATATAGCGCCACTTGGGTACGCAGCGCTGTACTTTATAACAATACAGATTATACAGTATGTACGTATATGTTTATTTATATAGCGCCACTTGGGTACACAGCGCTGTACATTATAACAATACAGATTATACAGTAAGTATGTATATGTTTATTTATATAGCGCCACTTGGGGATGCAGCGCTGTACAAAATTAGAATATAAAAAACCATATAAGGGGGGGCAGTAAATTAATACATAAATATATAAATAAGTATGTGCATCCTTCTAATTAAAACAAAACAATATGAAAATGACATTTAAAAATAAAACAAAATATTGAATTTATTTTATGATTTGGAGTTTGTAAATTACCTGTAAATTCTTTATGAGAAATATAAATGAATAACATAATTGAAATGGAAGGATATGTTTATAAAATGGTTATTACTCCGTAGAAAATGTTGACATGTTTTTCGATCATTTTTATAACTAAAAAGTTTTGGGATTCAGTTTAACTAAAACCATCATATTATAATCAATAACTAACTTCAAATGAAAGAGCATTCAATTGACACAAATTATTATTATCATATTTATTTATCATCCCATAAAATGTAGGTACTGATAGAAAGACAAAGTTTGAGATTTACGTCTCCTAAGAAGGTAAAAAGTTACTATGGTAAAAAGGTTAAAGGTTAGGACCCAGCAGAATAAAGCAAACCGTGAAGTGGTTGCTGGGCTTAAAATAATTTGGCCAAGTTATTGAACTAATTGCTTTAATTTATCCAGAGAGCAGGGCAGGCTTTTTAAGTCGCATTACAATGGTAAAGTAAAATATAAGCAAATTAATTGGATGTGCACTAGGCCTCTATTTTTTTACATGTATTGAATTAATTTGGTCTCTAGTTGCACTCTGCGTGGATGTATACTACCCCATTTCTATATATATTGCTTGTTGCATTGGGGGTTTGACCAAGCCTCTGGGTAATGTGGACTCCACCCACAGTGGGTCATGTGTTCCAGTACTGAAAGCTGAAGAGTTCCATCTTATAAAAGGCAGGTACTGATACAAAGATAAAGTTTGAGTGTTACGTCTCCTAAGAAGGTAAAAAGTTACTTAAGTAAACGTTAGGACCCAGCAGAATAAAGCAAATCGTGAAGTGGTTGCTGGGCTTAAAATTATTTGGCCAAATTATTATTATTATTATGGATTTATATAGCGCCAATATCTTCCGTGGCGCTTAACAATTACATAGTCATACATTACATACAGGGTAATACATGTTATACAAAGTCATACATATTACATACACAGGTAATACATAATATAAGTACATAAAACAGAGTGAGGAGCTTCTTACAGCAATACCGTGATACAATAGGAAAGAGGACCCTGCCCAAAGAGCTTACAGTCTAGAGGATATGGGGGTGAGACATAAGGTGACGGGATTCGGTAGATAGATTGGCAGTGGAGTGTGAAAGGCGGGTTGGATCATATTGGGTAGTAAGGGGGTAATGTTTAGAACAGGTTATATGGTGCCTGAAGAGGGGGGTTTAAGGTTATTTTTGAAGGTATTAAGGGATGGTGAGTGACGGACAGACGGAGGAAGGGAGTTGGACCCCCGAAACGTTGTGTGTATTTGGCTTGTATGTCGAGCACCTAATAAATACAAGTTTGATTTGAACTTTATCCGAGTGTGCCTCCCTGCATACTTTATATTGATTTGAACCTTACCTGATGTGGCACAGGCCTTAGGGGGAGCACCTCATTAATCTACCTGTTTGGGATCCACAATTTGCTGACCTTTGGAGGAAGGGAGTTCCAGAACAGAGGGGCAGCGCAAGTAAAGTCCTGAATGTGGGCATGGGAAGATGTGACCAGGGTGGATGAGAGGAGGGTATTGTTTTCGGTGCGGAGGTTGCGCATGGGACGGTATCGCTGGATCAGCTTTGAGATATATGGAGGGGCTGTGTTGGATAGTGCTTTATAGGATAGGGTGAGATATATGGAGGGGATGTGTTGGATAGTGCTTTATAGGATAGGGTGAGATATATGGAGGGGCTGTGTTGGATAGTGCTTTATAGGATAGGGTGAGATATATGGAGGGGCTGTGTTGGATAGTGCTTTATAGTATAGGGTGAGATATATGGAGGGGCTGTGTTGGATAGTGCTTTATAGGATAGGGTGAGATATATGGAGGGCTGTGTTGGATGGGTGGCTTATTAGGATAGTTGAGATATTGGAGGGCTGTGTTGGATAGTGCTTTATAGGATAGTGTGAGATATATGGAGGGGCTGTGTTGGATAGGGCTTTATAGGATAGTGTGAGATATATGGAGGGCTGTGTTGGATAGTGCTTTATAGGATAGGGTAAGATATATGGAGGGGCTGTGTTGGATAGTGCTTTATAGGATAGGGTAAGATATATGGAGGGGCTGTGTTGGATAGTGCTTTATAGGATAGGGTGAGATATATGGAGGGGCTGTGTTGGATAGTGCTTTATAGGATAGTGTGAGATATATGGAGGGCTGTGTTGGATAGTGTTTATAGGATAGGGTGAGATATATGGAGGGGCTGTGTTGGATAGTGCTTTATAGGATAAGGTAATTAGTTTGAACTGGATCCTTTGCGTGATGGGCAACCCCTCCCTTAGAGCAGCCAAACAGGAACTCCATATTTGTGACACGCCCTCCCCACCATCCAGATCCAGCCTTCCTTCTCCTTCCACCTAACGTAAAATTAACCAATCAGATTTCTGAAAATCAGAAAATCTGATTGGTTAATGTAAACCATGTAAACCAAACATTAAAAAACTGACCAATCAGAAACAGATTAGGACTTTCTGCAAACCTATATAAAGAGGTGCAATCCTCAGCGGACCTCAGATGCCATTACAGTAGATGGATGAAGAAAGAAGCGGCTAGCAACATCAGCTCTGCTGAGGCTGGCGGTGCCAGCAGGCTCACTGTCAGCCGCAATGAGCCTGCCTGGCATGGGCGTCCTCAGTGGTGTTGGTGTCGCTAGCCCGAAAACATTGCGTCGGATCAAGATGCCGGTAACATCGGCCTCGTTGAGACCACCGGCGCCTCATGTACCCCTTGCGGCCACTTTTCGGGGTCGGTGGCCTCACCGGAGCTGGTGTCACCAGATGGAAGAAAGAAGACACGCCCAAGGGCTCTTTTAAGAGCTGCTCACTGGGGGTCCCGGGACCCCCAAAAAGGCACTTATCAGTGCGGCAAGGGCCCTTACAAGGGCCGGGGAGGGGGGTCCCAGTTTGAGCTGCTGGACCCCTTAAGCCCCAAAGGGCCCTTGTCAAGGCCACAAGGGCACTTATAAGTGCCGGGGAGGGGGACCTTTTGAAAAAAACTGCTATTATCTTCCAAACGAAAGTGGCACAAACCTCAATTTTTGCAGCACAAACTTAACACTAACCAACCAGCCTGGTTTCATATGCAGATTCTATTGTAGGGGGCTGGTGACTTGTTGACCATTGTAAAAAAAAACAAAAAAACTGCTACTGTCTTCCATACGAAAGCGGCACAAATCTTAATTTCTGCAGCACAAAACAGCACAAACGTAGCACTAACCAACCATAGTAATTGAGGTTGAATAAAGACATTAAATACATAAGTCCATCAAGTCCAACCTATTCAGCCTACTTTTTTTTAACCCTACCTAACAGCTGATCCAGAGGAAGGCAAAATTATCCCTGGATCAACCAGATCTAAATGTATTAATACCAGTAATTCTCAATATTTTTTAGTTTTAGAAACTTATCCAGGCCTTTTTTTAAAGCTATTTAATAAACTTGCCACCAGCCTGATTTTGTATCCAGATTCTATTGTAGGGAGTGGTGACCTTTTGACCTTTGTAAAAAAAACTGGTATTATTTTTCAAACGAAAGTGGCACAATTATTAATTTTTGAATCAATAGAAACATATACAGATTCTATTGTAGGGTGCTGGTGACCTGTTGACCTTTGTAAAAAAAAGAAAAACTGCTGTTATCTTGCAAACAAATATATTTTATTTTTTATTCTGTGTGGGTGCTTATATTTAATTTACCAATCTATGTAGGCACCTTATATTTCATTTACCAGTCTGTATGGGAACTTATATTTTATTTACTAGTCTGTGTGAGCTCTTCAGGGCAGGGATCTCATTCCTAAGTGCATGCTGCACCTATATCAATTTATCCATAAGTTATATATATATGTATTTTTAACCTATGTTTATCTGTATAATTGCTTGCATTTATCCCCTTATTTGTATACTCTGTATTTTATAATGTACAGCTCTGCATACCAAAGTGGCACTTTATAAATAAAAGTATACATACATATATTAATATAGTATAGGCATATTTAATTTACCTCTGTGTGGGCATTTATATTTCATTTTCCATTCCATATGGGTAATTATATTTCATTTTCTAGTCTATGTGGGTACTTAATAAATAAATAAGTAAGTAAGTAAATAAATTTATTTACCAGTCTGTATGGTCACTTACATGTATCTGTGTGGGAATTTACATTTTACCAGTCTGTGTGCACTTATATTTCATGAACCAGTCTATTATTTTATTTAGCAGTCTGTGTAGGTAAGTATATTTAGCAGTCTATGTGGGCCCTTACATTTAACAGCCAGTATACGTGGGTACTTATACTTAATTTACCATCTGTGTATGAACTTAAATATAATTAACCAGTCTGTGTATGCACATTTCATTTATCAGTCTGTGTGTACTAGATTTTTAAATCAAGTATTATTTAATTTTAAGCAATTAAATACTATAGTTTGAAAATGAACTAAAGATGGCATCCTACACCCTCACATTTTTAAATTCTTATAGACATGCCATTAAAAGTGAAAACTGAAAAGTGAAAAGTGAAAAAGTTAACCCTTTCTTACATTAACCATACAATCTTTTAAATTCACCAAGGTACATATTTCCCTTTAAGAAACTTGTTTTGTTAAAAAAAAAAATCTTTAAGATAATGAACATTAAGAATTTTTCTTCAAATCACAATGGATAAATAATTTAGTGTAAAGAAGAGGCCCTTATTCTAATTTTAGATTTAAAGGTAAATGACCTAATTAAATTATATAACAATAATCTATAATGAAATCATCGTAATATTGAGCCTACTTTAATGTTAAATTTGTGTTTAAGTATAGTATAGTATAGTTTAGTATTTCAGGTTGAATAAAGACATATGTCCATCCAGTTCAACCTATCTAGCAATACCCTCATTTCCTACCAAACTGTTGATCCAGAGGATGGATTGGGGAAAAAATTACTTCCCGACTCAAACTGACAATCGGAAATTTCCCTGGATCAACTCTACTTTATGTATCAATACCAGTAACTTGTAACATTCCTTGTTTGCAGAAACTTATCCAGATTTTTTTTTAAATTGGCCAATGAACCTGCCATAACAACGTCCACTGGAAGACAGTTCCATAGCTTTACCGTTCTCACAGTGACAAACCCTTTCCCAACTCTACTTTATGTATCAATCCGTAACTTGTAACATTCCTTGTTTGTAGAAACTCATCCAGCTTTTTATTAAACTGACCAATGAACCTGTCATACAACGTCCACTGGAAGACAGTTCCATAGCTTTACCATTCTTACAGTGACAACCCTTTCCCAACTCTACTTTATGTATCAATACCAGTAACTTGTAACATTCCTTGTTTGCAGAAACTCATCCAGCTTTATTAAACTGACCAATGAACCTGCCATAACACGTCCACTGGAAGACAGTTCCATAGCTTTACCGTTCTCACAGTGACAAACCCTTTCCCAACTCTACTTTATGTATCAATACCAGTAACTTGTAACATTCCTTGTTTGTAGAAACTCATCCAGCTTTTATTAAACTGACCATGACTGCCATAACAACGTCCACTGGAAGACAGTTCCATAGCTTTACCGTTCTCACAGTGAAAAACCCTTTCCCAACTCTACTTTATGTATCAATCCCAGTAACTTGTAACATTCCTTGTTTGTAGAAACTCATCCAGCTTTTTATTAAACTGACCAATGAACCTGCCATAACAACGTCCACTGGAAGACAGTTCCATAGCTTTACCGTTCTCACAGTGAAAAACCCTTTCCGAGCTTGAAGCCTAAACCTTTTTTCTTCAAGTCTTAAGGGATGTCCAAGTGTCCTCTGACATGTTCTATTGGTGAACAATGCCCCAGATAGTTTATTGTATGGCCCGTTAATGTAACAGTGTCTGGTGAACTGGAGGGCTGACCTAACAGTGTCTGGTGAACTGGAGGGCTGACCTAATGGTGTTTGGGGAACTAGAGGAATCTCCTTCATATAGATCCCCATCCCCTCCCAAATCCACATTTCCCCCCCCCCCCTCTTTTTTTATTTTTTATTATTATTAATTAACTACTTCTGGTGTATAACAATACAAATGTTTAATAATATATTGCTTATGTTTATTGCAATGATCTGTAAATGCATATACATCTTGCATGTTTTTCTGTCTTTCAATAAAATAAAACAAAAACAAAATTAACTGATGTAGGTGTTTTCATTTTTGTTTGCAGATGTGTGTTTTAAGGATGACTGAAGTTATTCACTCTGTTGAAAAAATTGAGAAAATCTTGTACTCTAAAAATTGTAAGGAAACTACTTTGGAACATAACAGGTAAGTAATATGCCATTGGGTTTTGGAAATATTTATTTTTCAGTAAACTGAGAGCATTACTACTACCATGTAAGTAAGACTACCCAGTGTCTGGGTATTTTCTGCCTTTAGAAGTGATAATGTAACTTCAAATATATGAGTAATCCTTTCTGAATATTTACTCCCACCTTATTGCCTCACTGCTTTAAAAAATTTAAAGGCTATGTCCACCCCAAAAATGTTCTTTCTTCAACAGGAGATTTAATGTGCACACTGACTTTTGTTTGCCGTTAGTCTCGCTGAAATAATAAATTAATTTAGTCCTGAAAATTTTGCAGCCTAAACAATCCGCTGTCTGTCAATCAACTGAAACAACCTGCATTTCATTACCCATGTGACGTATGGTACGTGCATAGGGTTGCCACCTGTCCGGTTTTCACCCGGACAGTCCGGGAATCAGCCCCACTGTCCATTTTTTTCCTGCTGTCCGTGTTACCGAGGATAGCCACTGCTGTTAAATAATCTGGGGTCTTGGAGGAACCTGTTGCAGAGGTATATACTCTGCTGTTCAGCAATTGCTGTGACCCGCTGGGGAAGATCTAAGAGATCTAAGAGAAAGGGTTTGCTGCTGCTGCCTCGTGGTGGGTGGGCCTCCCTGGGCCCTGTCCTCTGTCCTAAATTCTGAGTGACTCTGTCTGCTGTGTGTGAGTCTTATCAGTCTATATAATCATATAATAATGACTTTTCTTCATCCAAGTCTCGCTCTCCGTAAAATTAAATAAATGGGAAATTGAATGGGGTGGGGAATGGGGATTGGGAATTAATTGGGGTTAATTTAATCAAGATTTTGGGGATTCTGGGAAATGTATTTGGGATTAATTTTAATGAAGATTGTGGGGAATGTATAATGTGCTGCTGTGAGTCTGCTGTCTTTATACACCTGTTACCTCAATAAAAAAATTTTTTTTTTTTAGAAAGTACCTAACCAGACTTTAATTTCAACTTTAGATGGCTCAGTAGTGGACATTAGGGTTCTAAGTACCATACTGGCGGCCTAGGTAGTCACTTGATAAAATGGTTCACCCTTTTGGTCAATAATTTATATAATAAAATTTGGCTAATACAATTCAGTTTGTTACTCACCTTAAAAGCATTGCTGATTTTCTAAATTATACAAAAAAATGATCAGGTGATTTACATAGATTAAATTGCGTTTGAATTTAAAGTGAAATTTTGCTTGGAACATCGCTAGTGTTTGCAGGGCCACCCGCCAATGGATTGTGTCACTGGAACCCTCAGCACCAGGAAAACAACCAAGTAACGGGGACGTCACAACGGTCACATGTGGAAAGGGCTGAGTGGTGACGTAGAAAGAGGAGGTCACATGATGGTACGCAGTCGTGAACCCGGTTCCTGGTTACACAGTCAAAGAGGCAATAAACTGTGGACGAGGTAGCGTTTAGCTTCCTTATATGCCATGCTCAATTTAAGCCACGCCCACCAAACTCTGTGGTAATCTCCCCCGTGTTCAGGTTTGGACAGACAGGAAGGTGACAACCCTATACGTGCATGAACCCTGTCCGAAACCTCACAGTGTGCTTTTTTGACACATAATTTGACAGCTTGAGAAAACGTAGTCTGTGTTTGTGTCTACTGTTAATTCTTCATTGGCTCACAGAGAATCATATATAATAAAACCCTAAGTGTGCGTCCTTGTGTGTCCGTGTGTGTGTCACTGCAGTTCTTATGGACTCACCACTAGAGGGAGAGTCTCTACAGTTCCTATTGACTCACCACTAGAGGCAGAGTCTCTACAGTTCCTATTGACTCACCACTAGAGGGAGAGTCTCTGCGGTTCCTATTGACTCACCACTAGAGGGAGAGTCTCTGCAGTTCCTATTGACTCACCACTAGAGGGAGAGTGTCTGCAGTTCCTATTGACTCACCACTAGAGGGAAAAACACAGGAAACAGATGGAGGGAGAACCGCAATTAAACAGACTACAGGTAAGGTTGCTTGGGACAGGGGTCCCTGTATTCGGGACAGATGGGGGGACCCTTGGATTTGGGACAGAGGGGCGGCCCTGGATTTGGTACAGAGGGGGGGCCTTGTATTTGGTACAGAGGGGGAGCCCTGGATTTGGGACAGAGGTGGGGGCTGGATTTGGGACAGAGGGGGCCCCTGGCCTTGGACAGAGGGGGGACTCTGGCCTTTGGGACACTAAGAGGGTACTCTAGCCTTGGGATATGGAGGAGGACTATGGCCTTGGGACACTAAGGGGGCACTCTGTGCTTCTAGCACCCGTTATTATAGCGAGCTTAATGTCTAGTACATTTATAATTATTTATGTTTGCCTGTGTGTGTGTGGATACAGTGGATATAACATCTCTAAATACCCTTTATAATGGCAGGGTTTTGTTTAATAATAAAAAGAAATAAAAGAAAGTTAAAAACAAATCAAAAAAGGAAACCAGAAAGAAATCCTACCAAATCCTGGTGGCATTTGTGACACATCCCCTAAATTAATACTTTAGTATGTTGATTTTGTTACAGCACATTGTTGTTTTGGGTAATTGTCTATCAGTTTGGGATATCTGAGCTCAGCAATTTCTCTCTACTATTTAAGACATCTGGAGAAATGTTGACGAAAGTGCGGAAATCATAAAGGCTAACCTTTCCCACAATGAGAACGCATTCGGGGAAGGCTTGGTAAATGTCCATGATATAGGACCGAAACATTTCCTGTATTGCACCATGTTTGAATAAATTTTTTGTCGCTTTGGAGTAAGTCCCCTGTGTGCACTGAATTCTTTTCAAATTGTATACATTTTAAGATTTATCGGTAGCACTGGGGCAGATTCACCTTGGGAGGAGCTGAGTGCCTGTGGAGACATGCAGTGGCACTCCAGCTAGGATAAAGGTAGGTGCAAATCTCCATAGGGACCTGGCTGTTCCTTGTAGCATAGAAAGAACCAAACGAGCCGCACACTATATGTAGATAGAAATAATTTAAATATTTATTGCATGCAGCAAAGTTAACGTTTCGGGGATTTTTCTCCCCTTTATCAAAATAGCAGGCAAGTCAAGTCCCCAAAACTTTAACTTTTTAAATTTGCTTTATTTTGTTAAATGTACAACAATAGTTGTACATCAACATCATAGTGTATTGTAAAAAATTGCAACAGTTGTCATATTGTACATTTTAATATTTTGCTGTAACAATAAAGTTTAACTATTTACATTTAACTTTTCTTGTGAATTATTTAAGGTATATATTTTTCTCTTCATCTTGGTAACTGAGTTAAGTTAAATATGGTTTAGTATATAGGAAGGGAGGTGGGTGGGGAAGTAGGGTAGGGGAATAGGAATTGGTGAGGGGGAGGGTTACCTCAGACACTTCTCAGTTTAGTCTATCTGGTTGTTGTACCTGAATTAAGCCATACACCCCATACCTTATTGTATTTGTTAGGATAGCGTCTGTGGAGATAAAGGATTTTATACTATGCAAGGTACGTATTCACCAGTTCCATCCATTTCTTTTTGTGTGGGGTTTCTGAGGACATCCTTTTAAGGACTATGACTTTTCATGTGTAGAATAGCAGGTAGTGAAGTAGCGTTGTGTTTATTCCAGGTGTCTTCCTCTAATAGACTAAGGATGCAAGCTCATTTCCTGCCTAACTATTGATCCTGAGGAAGGCAAAAAAAACCCCACCAAATTTATAAAGGGGGGAAAAATTCCTTCCTGACTGGAAAATTTCTTGGCTTATAGTGCCAATAGTTTACAACGATACATAGGTATTATGATAGCCTGAGTGCGTACCCCCATTGGGGACGCTTATGAGCGAGAGGTTCTTTTTTTGCTTTGGGAATCTGTCCCCGAATGCATCCTCATTTTAGAGTTTATATTAACCCTCACAAAGCACCGTCACAAAATCTCCCACTTTACAATTGTATCAATGGATGGGGGAGATAGTAGTATAGTATTTGAGGATGAATAAAGACATACGTCCATCCAGTCCAACCCATCTAGCAATATCCTCATTTTCTGCCTAACTGTTGATCCAGAGGAAGGCAAAAAAAAACTCATCAAATTTATGAAGGGGAAAAAATTCCTTCCCGACTCCAAGTGGCAATCGGAAATTTCTCTGGATCAACTTTATGTATTAATGCCAGTAACTTGCAACATTCCTTGTTTGCAGAATCTCATCCTGCTTTTGTTTGAAACAGACCAATGAACCTGCCATAACAACGTCCACTGGAAGACTGTTCCATAGCTTTACCGTTCTCACAGTGAAAAACCCTTTCCGAACTTGAAGCCTAAACCTTTTTTCTTCAAGTCTTAAGAGATGCCCACCTGTCCTCTGACATGCTATACAGATAGTTTATTGTATGGTCCATTAAAGGACAATTATACTCACCTTCCCTCCGCTCCTCTTCTTTTTGTATTAGCTTTTACCCAGGGTGAGGACCTGAGCCGTTAGGTCCTCACCCCTGGGTTCGCGTATCTTTCTGCAGCGTCTCAGAGCAACGCCGCTCTGGTAGGCTCCGCCCCCTCCTCCCCGGCAGCGACAAGGCCAATAGGAAGGCACTTCCTGCAACAAGCGCAATCGCATGCGGTTTCCAATACTTAATGAAAAAACGCATGCGCAAACGCAACGAAATTGCACATGAGATCGCACTGCGTTGCAGTGTGGCCATGCACTAAATGTCATTCTACCACATGTTCTAAATCAAATGGTAAGTCATATGCATGGATGCACACAGAGATGTGGCCACCAGCTAACTCAAATGGGACGCATGCACAAGAAAAATTACTGGAAAAAATCTCTAATTTTAACAGCTTCTACTTTTTCAAAGGAAACAGCACTGAAACTAACTTCAGCTACATGGCTGTGTAATTCTTTAATACATACATGCAAAATTCTGCACACAGTTCTTAGTAGGAATATGTACTTTTTAGCAGATTTTCTGAAAGAAGAGGCAAAGAAGTTTAAAAATCTTGACCAAACCTCCAGAACAAATCTAAATTCCCACTTAATATCTATCTACTGCATGTACTTAATAAAACTGTGCCCTACTTGCTTCAGTGCACACAGGGACACATTTTGCAAATAGTATCCATGGGAGACAAGACGTAACATTTGGGCTGTGCTCCAAGTGTATACTTTAATTTTTCAAGCTATATATCTGTTTACTTGGTAAACAATCTTAAATATTTTATATTGAAATCCACACAACTTACGTTACATAATGGTGCCATTTTTCCCACTCGTATGGGTGTGCACAGGAACACAGTCACCAAGTAACCCCAAAAGGGACCAAGGCATAAGAGCAATTACATAGAAAAAAATTAAACCAACTCTGTATTCTGAACAGCGTTCAGATTTTCAAACTAAACACCCTCAAATGCAGAAACACCCCCCACAAACTATATATATGGCCTGAAACATGCTTGTGATTGTGCCTTAGGCTGCATTTAATTTAGAAGAACTTATAAATTGTTCACATAAAATTTACTTGCTGATTGGAATCCTGGAGCTAGTTATTTTACCACGTGCTTGTTCGTATTCCTGAATTGGTTCTCTGTATAAGTTGCACATTTACAAACATTTTTATTAAACTTGTGCATACTCTGTAATGTATGTTAAAACTTGTGTTTTGTAGTATTATTTTTGAGGTTGGATAGAGGCATACCTCCATCTAGTCCTACCTAACATTCAACATTATCTTTTTTTTCTTTTAATTCCAATTAATCTGCCATCACCTCTGTTCTCACATTAAAAACGTATTTCCAAACTTGAAGACTAAACTTCTTTTCTTCCAGAGTTTTAAAGTGTTTTTCTTTGGTAGTTTCAAGACATTTAACATTTAGATATATTGAATTAGTATTAAATAGCAGATTTTTCCAGCCTTAAGGGATATCCGGTTGTCCCCTGACATGTTCTATAAGTGATCAATGCACCAGATAGTTTACTGTATGGCCCAGTAATGTATTTATACACAGTGATCATATCCCCATATGAGTGCTGTTTCTGTGGTGTGCATAATTGTAACTTATCCAATCTGTGTTGATATTCAAGCTCCCCTGTTCCTTAATTTAGTTGCCCTTCTTTGAACCCTTTCCAGGATGTCATTATTGACACATGATTCCAAAACAGCACTGCATATTCCATATACAAGACAATATCTTGCTGGCTCTAGTTGTTGCTGCCCGGCACTGCTTATCACATTTATATTCACCAAAACTCCAAGATCCATTTGGAACAGAGATTTGCTTAACAAAGACCCATTTATAGTATAAGTAGCACAAGGATTTTTAATCCCAAAATGCTTCGAATTTTTTTGGCGTTTACATAGTCGTGGCCACCAACTAAATCCAAATAGGATGTATGCATAAGTGCAATTACAAGGGAAAATACCCCCTCACAAACTATATATTTTTGGAAACAACACACCTTCAACTATGTATCAGTACCATTCATTTATACATACATGCAGATTTCTGAACAAAGTTCTTCATAGAATGTCATGCTTTTAGGACAGTTTGTGAAAACAGGAGAATCCAGCTAACAAGTAAAAATTCCTACTAAATATCATTCTCCCACATATCCTGAATCAAACAATATATGCGTGGGTGTACGTAGACCTGGCCACCAATTAAGTTCAAATGGTACATATGCATAAGTGCAATTTCAAGAAAAAAATCTTATTGCTCTGTACTTTGAACAGCTTCTGAAACATTCTAACAATATACCCTCCACAAACTATATTTTTGGAATCTTCAGCCAAGTTTCAGTACAATTCTTTCATACATACATGCATATTTTAGAACAGCATAGAACTCCATGCTTTCAGGATATTTTGGGAAAATTAAAGATGATTCAAAGTTAGATATTTTACCAAAACCCAATTAAAAATTTAAAAAACCCACTAATGTCAATCTCCCAACTGTCCTGAATCAAAAGGTATGCCATATGTGTCACAAACAGGAGTGCAATGTAAACTCCCATAGACAATATGCTTGTGAAGGTTCTCATTCATCCAGGTCATGGTATATCTGTTGTATTCAATTAGATCAACTGGACTTGAAGTTTAGTTCTTGAAGACGTTTCGCTAGTCATCCGACTGGCTTTCTCAATTCAGAATGACTGAAAATCCCAATTAGCATATCACAGCCAGGTGTTAAGGGCGTGATTAGATAGTGGCTAAGAGGTGTTATAGGAACGCCCAGAGTAAGGTGTCAAAACAGCATTGTACATGGCAGACAGTTGGTGTCGAACCCCCCCACCTCTATTTAGGCTTGGTTTCTTTATTTTCACATAAATGGCCTCCTTCACGACTCTCTTGAACCAGTCACGTTCCTTTGCCAATATGTTAACATTACAATCTTCAAAGGTATGTCCTTTATCCTTAAGATGCAGGTACACTATCATTAGTGTATAGGGACATGGTTAAAACTACCTACATATTAGTATTAAAACCATAGTTATAACAAAGTCATATGTAAAAAGTTTTTTAAAGAAGGTACTTGTGAATGCTACTACATAAAATACTATTATAAACCATTCCTGTTATTAGAAAATGCCCCAAATTTTACTTGCCTTCCCTCTTGCCTCCACCGCGCTGCCAGGCCCTCTGCTTGCGAGTAAATGCAAGCAGAGGGGCGGGACTGGCAGTCACGTCTATGATTGGCTGAGCCGCAGTCAATCACGGACGCAGCTGCCGGGAGTTCAGTGCGGCGGAGGCAAGAGGGAAGGTAAGTAATGTTTCGGGCATTTTCTAGTAATACTAACATAGTGGTTGGGGCTGGGGGGACAGGGGGAATCTTTGGTTAAAAGGGTTTTACACTAGGGGGAGGGAATCCTAATCGGGAGGGGGAGAATGCCAAACTTCTCCCGGAGGCCAGGTAGGAGGCAGAGTCCTATATGGACTCTGCTATCCTCCTGGTGGGCAGTTTTTGGGACTTTGGGGGGGGACTACAGGAGAACCTTATGGAGCTGGGATGTGAGGTAAGGATTAAACTACACTACATGATGGGGCCAGTAGTGGGGGGGATTATAGTTTTGGGGGTGGACATGCCCTTTAAGCCTCCAAAAGCAGTGTCAGTATGGTCTGTGTGTGCGTGTGACGTCACACAGCACCGCAACTTTAGGCGCGCACATGGACACTGCTTTTGGAGGTTTAAGAAGGAGATCCAGTAAGTCTCTGAGGGGTGGAGCTACAGAGTCTACACCGCTGATCAAAGATGTCACAAACTTTACATCAGGAATGGTAGGCTCAGGAGGGACCTAGGGGGGAAAAAAGGGGGGAACAGATATTTTAAAGCTGCTGCTACAAATTAAACTTAACTTTGAAATTGTCTTGTAATTGCGTTTGTGCATGCATCCCATTTAAGCTAGTTGGTGTCTCTGTGCATTCACGCATATGGCATACCATTTGATTCATGACATTTGGAAGATTGATATTTGGTAACTTTATATTACTTGGGGGTTTGGCATGATTTCTACCTTCAAAATATGATTTTTGTTAATTTTTTTAGAAAATCTTCAAAAAGTGCAAATTCTTTGAAGAACTGCTCCCACACCATTGATGGTATAGTATAGTATTTAAGGTTGAATAAAGACATACATCCATCCAGTCCAACCCATCTAGTAATGTCCTCATTTCCTGCCTAACTGTTGATCCAGAGGAAGTAAAAAAAAAAAAAAAAAACACCAAATTTATGAAGGGGAAAAAAAAATTCCTTCCTGTCTCCAAGTGGCAATCGGAAATTTCCCTGGATCAACTCTACTTTATGTATTAATACCATTAACTTGTAACATTCCTTGTTTGTAAAAATTCATCCAGCCTTTTTTTTAAACTGACCAATAAACCTGCCATAACAACCTCCACTGGAAGACCGTTCCATAGCTTTACCGTTCTCACAGTGAAAAACCCTTTCCGAACTTGAAGCCTAATCCTTTTTTCTTCAAGTCTTAAGGGATGTCCCCGTGTCCTCTGACATGTTCTATTGGTAAACAATGCCCCAGATAGTTTATTGTTTGGCCCGTTAATGTATTTATATACAGTAATCATATCCCCACGCAAGCGCCTTTTCTCCAGCGTACATAATTGTAACTTTTCCAGTCTCTCTTCATATTCAAGCTCCCCCAATCCCCCTATTAATTTAGTTGCCCTTCTCTGAACCCTTTCCATTTCAAAGATGTCCTTTATGTACACAGGATTCCAAAATTGCACTGCATATTCCAAATGAGGTCTTACCAATGCTTTGTAAAGAGGGAGAATAACATTTTCCCTTGAATTTATACCTCTCTTTATACAAGACAATACCATGCTGGCTCTGGCTGTTGCTGCCTGGCACTGCTTGCTTCCTTTAAGTTTGTTATCCACCAAAAACTCCAAGATCCCTTTCCAACACGGATTCACTTAAAACAGACCCATTTATGGTATAAGCAGCACAATGCATCACCTTACATTTATCAACATTGAATCTCATCTGCCACTTAGCAGCCCAATGTGACAATCTATCTAGACCCCTCTGCAACGATTGCACATCCTCTGAAGTTTTTAATGGTCGACAATGTTTTGTGGCATCAGCAAACACAGAAACCTTGCTGACAATACCCACTTCCAAATCATTAATAAATAAATTAAATAGAAGCGGCCCCAAAACAGAACCCTGTGGCACCCCACTTAGCACTTTAGTCCATAATGATGAAGCCCCATTAACAACTACTCTCTAAATCCTATTCATTAACCAATTTTCTATCCATGTACAAATGTGCCTCCCCAGACCAACAGACCTTAGCTTATACATTTGTCGCCTATGGGGGACTGTATCAAAAGCCTTTGCAAAATCCAAGCAAACTATATCTACTGCTATGCCAGAGTCTAAATTTCTACTTACTTTCTCATAAAAGCTAAGCAAGTCAGTTTGACAAGATCTATTCCTCCTAAATCCATGCTGGTTACTACATATAATGTCAGTCCTTGAAACATACTCTAAAACATGTTCTCTTATTAAACTTTCTAGTATCTTCCCCACCACTGAAGTTAAACTTACAGGCCTGTAATTACTCGGCTGTGAATGACTACCCTTTTTGAATATTGGAATAACATCAGCCTTTTTCCAATCCAGAGGCACACCTCCAGACAGGAAGGAATCTGCTAAAATAAGAAACAATGGCCTAGATAAAGCTGAACTTAGCTCCATAAGTACCCGAGAATGTATTTTATCTGGTCCAGGAGATTTATTAATATTAACCTTTAGTTCTTTCTGTACCATATCCTCGGTTAACCAAAGTGCACTTGAATCTTTTATACCATTATTGCTACTATACACTATATCTGTAATTGGATCTTCTATAGTGTATTCAGAGGGAAAAAAATATTCAAGACATTTGCTTTATCGCCATCCTCCATAACTAACTTATCCCCATTAATTAATGGTGCCACTTTCTCAGTCCTCATCTTCTTACTATTAATATACTTAAAAAAATGTTTAGGCTTAGTGATGCTTTGTTCAGCTATCCTAACTTCATTATTAAGGTATTTACTGTTCTCTTTGACTTAAAGGTTTTAAATGCCTTTTTCTTCCTTTCCATTTGCCTCTTTACATCAGAATTCAACCACACTGACATGGATTTTTTTTTACATTTGTTTGCCAAGGGTAAGCCTCCAGTTACCTTTATATCTATAATGTGCTCCACGATGTTAGATATTACCAGATCCAACAGAGCTCCTTTTCTAGTAGGAACTTCAACCACCTGTGGGAGAAAATTATCCTGCACGCACATTCAGGAACTCATCGCCTTTTTCTGTGTTCGCAGTTCCACTACACCAGTCAGTCAGGGTATATAGCAGACACCAACAATGACTTTACCCCCTTTCCTGCTGCCTAATTCCACCCATATTGCCTCCGCTTTAAAATCCATATCGCCAGTTATCTCTTCTTTTAAATTTGTCTTCAATTCTTTTTTTAACATAAACACATACTCCTCCCCCTTTCCTTTTTTCCACTGTCTAAACAAGGCGTATCCTTCTAAATTTACAGCCCAGTCATGAGAACTGTTCAACCATGCTTCTGCTATACCTATTACATCATACTTTTCATTCAATGCCATAATCTCCAATTCACCCATTTTGTCAGCCAGGCTTTTCACGTTTGCAAACATACATTTTAGATTATGATCCTGTAATTTATTCATACACATTAATACACATGCCTCCCTACTCCCCTTTCCACCCACCACTGGCCTATCTACACCCTGCTTTCCTCCTGGGCTATCTATCCCAGTGAGACTGCTAATACCCTACCCCCCTAACCTAGTTTAAAATTTCCTCCAACCCTCTATCCATCTTCTCCCCTACTAAAGAGCTTGTAGCCGACATCAAAGTCTGCCTAGTTCTCTATAAACCCAAACCCTTCTTCCTTACACCACCCTCTTAGACACGCATTAATGCTCCTAAGCTCCTGCTGTCTCCCTAGTGTAGCACGTGGCTGTGGTAGTATTTCTGAAAACACTACCCTGGAGGTCCTCGCCTTTAACTTGGCCCCTAGCTCTTGGATATCATGTTTAAGGACTTACCTCCTCCTCTAACTGGCAGTCCCCTGGGTGCTCCAGGGATTAGCCCGCTCCATACATTCCAAGCTGTCCTCCTCCACTTCATCCCCTAAGGCGGCAAATCTGTTGGGATGGGCAATCTGGGAAGAAGCAACCCTACCCTTCCGTCCCCCCCTTCCCCTAGTAGCCCTAACAAATCTACATACCCCCTCAACCTTCCCTTTCCCACTTCCACCCACCTCTATACTGGCCCCAGCCAGTGCCTGCGGTCCCCCCAGATTTGCCAATCCTTGCAATGCTGCAAGCTGCCCCCTTAGTCTCTCCACCTCAGCTTCCAAATGGGCAACCCACTCACACCTGACACAGACATAAGTCCCCTGGAACGTCTGCTCCAGGTTTTTATACATGTGGCAGGATGCACATTGCATGGTAATGACAAAACTGTCTCTTCTAATACACAACACCAGCACAGTGACACACCAACCTTGTTTAATTGTCCTTCTTGTTTCAATATCCTTCTATTTCTATGTCCTTGAGAGAAAGGTCCTTTAGAACAAGGGACTTTGTACACGTTCCACTCTAGTGCATTTTCACTCTCAGGAAACTAGAATATAGAAGCCCAGTGCACCCCTTTAACTGGAAGAAAGAAAGATTAATCTGCTTACTGCACACACAGTCCTGCACACACAGTGCTTAACACAGCACACTATCAGCACAAACAATCCTTAATTTTAAACATTTACACACACCATACAACCATCAAATGATTAAATGTCCTTCTTTTTCTATGTCCTTGAGAGCAAGGTCCTTTAGAACAAGGGAATTTGTACACGTTCCACTCTAGTTCATTTCCACGCTCAGGAAACTTCCTTTTGTTAGGTTCAAACCTATGAATGAACGAACCACAGCGTTACGTAGCTGAAGGTGTATAGATTGGAGGAATATACAGGGGAATTTTGTATGGAAAAACTGCAGACAGTTCACAGCTTAAAATTTTCACAGTTTCTGAGCCATCGCGCATTTTCTCACCTTGTGGCTTTGACGTCCATGTGTGTACTGTTTGATAACTACAGCGTTATATAGCTAAAGGTATATAGATTCCAGGAATATACCATTTGTGGGGGGTATTTCTGAGTTAGGGGAGTGTTTTGTGGGAAAAACTTCAGACTGTTTAAATTCAGAGTTGGCTGAATATTTTTGTTTCTGAGCCATCATGCATTCTCTCACTTGGGGGATTGATATTTGGTAACTTTTTTTTTTACATTCCATGGAGTTTTGGCATCATTTCTATCTTTGAAAGTGGATTTTTGTTCATTTTTTCAGAATATCTGTGAAAACTACAAACTTCTACGAAGAACTATACCCAGACAATTGATGATACGAATGATTTTACATGGTCATCCCTCTGATTTTACAGTTGAGAGGAAATAGGGAAAATGTGAGAAAATAACTTACAATTGGATGAAGAGCTTCCCCCAGTTATATGCATTTTAATCCAAACTTACCTCACTCATAAAATCCTGTTTGTATGTAGTTTCTACATAAATATCTAAATATCTGGGGATATTTTAGTTAATTTGGTAGATATTTTATGCTAACCATCAAGCGGTTATACATTTCAATTTGTTTTAATATTCTTGAAAGTGCCGTTTTAGTTGGGGGGGCTCCTGTACAGCTCAAATAGGGTACCTACATATATCTGGTATCGTTGTACTCACGAGTATCGGAGCTTTTAGAAATAGTAAGATTTTTGTGTGTAACCTTAAGACGTATGCTTGTGAAGGTTCTCATTCATCCAGGTCATGGTATATCTGTTGTATTCAATTAGATCAACTGGACTTGAAATGTAAGGTGTCCATGCAATTCCATTACATTTCAAGTCCAGTTGATCTAATTGAATACAACAGATGTAACCTTAAGACAACTATAAATAATCCATGGCAATTTGCAAATTTTATGATTTTTCTACATATTTTACCCAAACATCCAGTGAAATCTGTTATCTTGTTAAAAAGTACATACTGTGCTGAAAAAAACAATGTATAACATTCCTGATTTACTGGGTGGGGTGGGGGTGTTTCTACTGTAAAATGAGACTAAACCGATTGAGGGCAAAATCCTGAAAATTCTTCTGCCACAAACGGTCTGAAAATGGGATACTCTGCGGTCACGTAAAGGGTTAACTGTTTCTCATTTCTTTTTTACTTCCATTTGTTTCTATTTTTATTCTACAAAACCTTGCAAGTTTGCAAGGTGTGTTTAAAAAAAAAAGTAGGGTTCCCTGAAAGGTTGCTAAGGGCTTGAATCCACATTCCTGTCCCCTATCCTTCATTATTAGAAACTTCCACTGATCTCCAGTGTACTTATATGTCAATAGGTAAATATGAGAAGCCAAATAATAGGCTAAGCTGTGTCAAAAGTTTTTAGTCTACGCAACATGTTTCAGTCCTCATAGGAACCTTTTTTAAGTTGCTAGGGACTTTTCAAGAGATTGTGCCAGGCACTATAAGAAGAATCTTTGTGATGGGGAGTTACTAAAATAGATGTATTTGTATATGTTTTATTTATATGAATTATGTAATATGATGAAATGATGACCGAGAAAAAAGGGCATATCCACCCCAAACAAACTTTTGTCTGCAGCCTTATTGTCCCCTAAAACTTTCAAGTTTACAACTCTTTAATGTGCTCTTAAATGTAAGTACCAGCCCTTGCACCCTTGGCTGTCTTTTGCTGTATCTGACTAAAAAATGTCAGTAAACAATTTACTTTTGTGCAACACAAGCCCATCATTTTTTGACTGTATTTCTCAGAAACCAAGAAACTTTTAGACCGTTCGGGTGACCGATCGGATTGTGCGGTCCCATAGGGAACCGCTCGATCGGCTGTGATTTAAAGACGCATCCGATCCAGACGAACGGGTGACCGACATCGCTGGCAGCAGCGATAGAAAGCACCACACATTTTTCTGCCCAATCAACCAAAATACGGAAGTATCGGTCTATTGGGCCAAAAAATCTTCCCATGTGTACCCAGCCCAGAAAATAAGGCTGTGAGATGCCGGATTTTTGATTGGCACCTTTTATTCTCTAGTTCAACTGACTTTAGTTTTATTATTATTTGTAATCACTTTTAAATTGTCCTTTTTTTATTTTCTTTTTTTAGTTCATTATTCACAGGACAGATATTGGAGAGGATTGCTACAGAATTTAACCTTTTACAATTCCATGCAGTCCAAAGCAAGGGCATGCCTTTTTTGGACACCATGAGGCCTGTGAGTATTTGCTTTAAATTTTTATTAATATTTCTGGTTCTGAAGCAAACATGGCAATATAAATGTCTTTCATTAAAGGATATGTACACTGTAAAACCAGCTTTAGTTAAGCAGATAGCTCTGGCTTTAAAAGTAAATATATGTAATTTTTCTTTTCTTAAACCCCCCCCCCCCCATAGCCTACCTTGCCTACTTGAATGTTGCTGGCTTCCTCCTTTTGGACATAGCTGCTGGAGATGATCCCCCAAAAGATCTTAAGGGAACTTCATCTCCAGGTGGTCCAAGCAGATAAGGCTTGTGTGTAGTGTGCATGCGTCCGATGTCAGAGTGCATGCGTCCCGGCCCTGTTTCCCGGAAAGTGTGTGCGTGTGACGTTATGCGCACACACATTCCTGGGAACGGCACCAGGACCTTTCTTCTGGAGAAAAGGATTCGTTTAACATAAAACCTGCTTCCTCCTGCTAGCCGAGTGGTAAAAATATTTTGCAAGGGCCATGCTGATGCCTCTGCTAAAGACTGTTTAAAGGCATTAGAAGATGTGGCACATGTGACAATCTTCATATTTGGCTCCACATGTTTCAAAGGAGAAAGAGAATGTTTCTGCTTTTTTTTTTTTTTTTTATTGAGCGTATACTTTGGCATTTGAGTAGACATTGATATAAAGAGATAATAGTAAATATTTTTATATGTATTTTAACTTTTTGTATTTTAAAAATATATCGACAGGTAAGTGTTAACCCTTTCTTTGGTTTCATACTCTCATTTATAGGTGATCATAAGTATAGTATGGGATATGTTATCTCATCTTTGTCAATTGTGGATTTTTGTGTTTTAGATAAGATAGGAGAGATTTAAAATGAGATAGTAGTTAGGCAGAGGTGGGGTAGAAGAAAGGGGGAGAAGAGATAAAGGATTGGATTAAAGAAGTAGGAAGATCAGAAAGAGAAGGAAAAAAATGGGGGGGGGGAAGGTAGTGGGGGGTTGTCTCCATTGTTTCTTTCTTTATATATGCTGTTGTTCTTCAGAGGGAGGAACTCCCATGCTCCATAGCCATGGGGACCAGATCTTATCAAATACTTTCATTGAGCCTTTGAGAGAGTATGTCAGACTTTCTATTTCGGCATATCCACAATATCAGTTGTTAGTAGGGTGGGGTGTCCTGTTTCCATGTCAAGGCTATTATACACCTAGTGGCTGAGCAGATTGCTGTTATAAGTTTGATTTTGTGGGAGAGTTTATCTTCTGGTGATTTATCAAACAATGCCAGCCATGGGTTGTTTGGGATATTGGTGTGGAGTATATTATTTATGATTTTGAAACAACTTTGCTACATGTCCACCAACAGTAGAGTGTGTCTGCTTTTTTTCCACATCCTCTAAAGCATGGGTCCTCAAACTTTTTAAATATAGAGCCAGTTAACAATCTCTCAGACTGGGAGATTGGGGGCCAGACTTTCTTTTTCTTTTTTTTTAAGCATTAATGAATTCCCATGCACACTATATATATCTTATTTGTAGTGCAAAAAACATAAAATAACAATGCAATATTTAAAAGGAAGAACAATTTGAATTTTTAACCAACATAAACTTACAAGCATTTCAGTGGGAACTGTGAGCCTGCTTTTGGCTGATGAGATCCGGTTCCATGTTTGTCACTGCCAGTCGTAACAAGTGTGCATCAGTTTGTCTGGATCTGGTTGGAGATTTTAGATGTTTAATTCGGGAAAAAGTCTGTTCACAGATATAGGTGCTGCCAAAGATGGTTGCCATTCTGAGTGCATGGTTCCTGAGATTATGATGTGTCTCAATGGGGAGAGATGCATAGAAATTAGTGAGGCTGCTTGACTTGAATGTGTTTTTCAGGGCATCACAATTCTGTAATTCAGCCAGGTCCATCTGGTAAATTAACAGATTACAAGATTAACAGAAAATGGGTTCTGGAAAAGCTGTATGTCCTATTCATGGAGGTGAAGGTCTTTAAATCTCACTTAAAACTCCTTTAATAGTATTTCCAGTGACTCCATACATTTTTTGTTTGGGAATGGAGCTGATGGTTTTTCATCCAACAACTGTTGAGTAGTGGGGAGATGGCAGAAGTTTTCTACCTTCACTTTATGAGAAGGACCAATTTTACTTCATGTGTGCATGCATATCACATATATGTTTCCCCTTTCCTTGAAGCGGCACATTCAAACTGTTCATTAGCTCTGTTACATCTGTCAGAAAGGCAAGGTGCCATTTCCATTCTGCATCTTTTTTTTTTGTTCAATAGTTTTTATTGATATTTTCTTCCTCTTTTTTTTTAACAAAACATAACATAGGAAAAAGAAAAAAGAACTAAATAAAGTATGCAGTATATACTTTTGTATCATAACAGTATAAGATTTGCAGTGTGTGCTTTTGTAACATGGCAATATAAAATATACAGTATACTACACTTTTATAATTCAGTTTTTTTCATGAGATTATCTGCAGAGATGCACAATAAATTTTACTGTCAAATGAAATAAAACCTGAGTTTAACGATTCTTTGTCATCCAAGGTCTTTCGGATCCTTTATCTATATACCATTGTACTGTTTATTGTTTTGATCTATTGATCTCTATTCCGTGCAGCCAGGGAGCTTTCCACCCCTTGTCACCGCAACCCTAGTTTGCGGATTCTTCTTGTGTGTGAGTTGTTCTCTGTGGGTCGCTAATTGTTCGAATTTAGTGGGTTGTTTTAGCTGTGTTACTGGTGACATCTGTGTAAGGAAATGTCGTAGTTCTACATATTGGTACCAGTATTTGTCCTCTATTTTCAGTTTTGTTTTGATGTCCTCCCATGGTATAATTCCTGATTTATCGCATATATCTTTAAATCGGCTTACTCCCTTCGTCTTCCAGTAATTAGCCGTGCTAAGTTGCATACCTATAGGTAGTGTTGGAATATGAAAGAATGGATTGTGACTGGATGTGTGTTCGATTAGTTTGTGGGATTTGTTGAAGAGTCGCCATTGCAATAAAGTGTGGTAGATATTTGGTATAGTGTCTGAAATCTCAGGAGGGTTGTCATGGGCGAGAGCCCATAAAATGGAGGAGGAGTGTAATGGAGATTAGTAATTTTTTTCAATATCAACCCACCCTGTCTCATTTTCTCCGCTTGACCATTGTGACATTTGTGCTAATCAGGCAGACTGGTAATACTGGTATAGTTTAGGGAGACCAAGACCTCCTTTATCCTTATGTCTGGCCAAGTAATCCAATTTTATTCTGGGTCTCTTGTTATTCCATATGAACTTTGTGATGGCCCTTTGTAGAGGGTGTAAGTCTGATTTTTTGATAGTTATGGGCAAGGCTATGAACAGATACAGAATCTTCGGTAAGATATTCATTTTAACCTCATTGACTCTGCCTATTAAAGAGATCGGGTATTCTGTCCATGATCTTAGTAGTTTTATTAGCCGTGCAAACATTTTGGCATAATTTAATATGTGTAGTTTTTTGAAATTTCTTTGCATAGGTGGACTCCTAGGTATCTGAAGGAGGACGCGTCCCATTTGAAATGGAAGTGTTCCCTCAGATTATCCTGAGATACTGGGGAGATATGTACTGGATAGGCTACAGTTTTGGATTTGTTAATCTTAAAGCCAGATATCTTTCCGAATTCTTCAAATATTTTATATAGTGATGGGAGAGATATCAATGGCTGTGTGAGGGAAACAAGCGTATCGGCCACAAATAGTGCGATCTTAGATTGTGTCTGTGTTAATTTAATCCCATGAATGCTTTCAGTGCTTCGTATTTCTTGGGCCAACGGTTCCATACAGAGAGCGAAGAGCAAGGGAGATAATGGGCATCCCTGTCTGGTGCCATTTTTGATATATATTAAGTCGGATGGGTACCCCATATTCCTTACCCTTGGGTTATTATACAGACTCATTACGGCTCCGATATATTTAGACGGAAAGGCAAATTTGTGTAGTACGCATCTTAGAAAAGTCCAATCCACCCTATCAAAAGCTTTTTCTACGTCTAATGATAGGAAAACTGTGGGATCTGTTCTAATATTGGCTAGTTGTATAAGGGATAAGACTTTCCTTACATTGTCCGTTGTTTGTCTGCCAGGTACAAACCCAGTTTGATCGTAATGTACAAGTGTCGGGAGGATTGTTTTTAATCTGTTTGCTAAAATTTTTGCGAATAGTTTCATGTCGTTGTTGATTAGTGATATGGGTCTGTAATTGGCCTGTTGCGTGATGTCTCTGTCTGCTTTTGGTATTACTATTATGTTCGCCTCTAACATATCGTCTGTGAATTTTTCTTTGTCCTCCAGCATGTTATTGAATACCGTCAGCATGTGGGGGGCTAATTGTGTTATAAAGTTCTTGTAGTAGAGTATGGTGAAACCGTCTGGGCCTGGGGATTTTCTTCCTTTGAAGTCGGATAGTGCTGAGGTCAGTTCTATATATGTGAAGGGGGATTGTAACTTGTCTATGTTGTCTTGCGGGATAGTTGGTAAGTTGAGTGTTTTCAGAAAGTTATTGATTTTTTGTGTTGTCGCATATTTGGTATCTGTTGTCATCGTATAATCGTTGGTAGAAAGAGGCAAACATAGAGGTGATTTTCCTAGGGTCATGTTCCAGAGATCCCGAGGGGTTTCTGATAGGGTGGAATTGGTTTTGTGTGAGACGATTGCTTAACTTTCTGGCTAGCATTGTATCTGATTTATTGCTTTAGCAATAAAATTTTTGGTTTATCAGTCTTAAAGCTTTTTCTGCTCTGTCTGTGAGTAAGGAGCTAAGCTCCTGTTTAGCCTTAGTCAGTTGCTGTGTCATTTCTGGTGAGTGGGTATGTGCTAGGGACTTTTCTAGTGAATAGATGTGGGCTATGGATTGCTGAATTGCCTTTTCCCTGTTTTTCTTCTTTTGTGCTGCTATTTGTATCAGTCTCCCTCTAATGACGGCTTTGTGTGCAGCCCACACAGTAGACGATGGCATTCCTTCAGTATTATTGAGTTCGAAGTAACTCTCTATTTCCTTAGTCAGCCGGTCTCGGTCTTTAGGGGGTGCTTAAAAGTTGAAATCTCCCGCTATTATCAGTGGGCCCGTGGTGTTTATTAGTATTTTGTTGGCAAGGTGCAGTAAAAGTCCTTTTGGTTGGTATTTGGTGCGTAAACGTTGACCAGTGTTAATTTATATCCCTGTATCTTTCCAGTGAGGATTAGATATGATCCCTGTGGGTCTCTGTAGGTTGTTTCTTCAGTGAATGTTATGTCTTTGTTGAAGAGGATGGCAACACCTTTGCGTTTGTCTGGGCCTGACACATAATAATGCGTTGGGTACCTCTTCCCCCAGTATCTAGGCTCTCTACCTTTTTTAAAATGGGTCTCTTGTAACATTATAATGTCAGGGTGGGATTTGTTGAGGTATTGTGTTGCTATTTTCCTTTTCCTAGGGGAGTTTAGGCCCTTTGTGTTTTGGGTGAGTATATGTAAGGTGTTGTTCATGTTAGGTGTTACCATTGGGTTTTACTTGCGCTCTTTTCTTTTGTTGGTGAGGTAGTTGTGTTTGGCCCAATGGAGCTTCTGATTTTTCTGGTTACTCCCCGGCTGCCCTGGAAACCTTTGTGATACTTCCTGCTCACACATGGAATAAAGAACAATGAATATTTTAGTGAAACGTCTTCAAGAACTACATTTCAAGTCCAGTTGATCTAATTGAATACAACAGATATCTCGCATTTACAGTTTCTGTGGAGATTTTGCTTTAGTCCAGGAATTTTCTCTGGGTGAACCAATACAGTTTTTATAGTCTTGGTCGGTTCTCAACTGAAGATTGAAGATTGGGGTAGTGGCTAGATAGCTAGATTAGGCGTTTTTATCTCCGGCCTTCCTGTCCCGAGGGGAGGTACTTCGCCTCTAAGATAGTACAACCCGAGCCCCAGGTGGGGGTCGGTTGGTGTGGGCTGGAGTGTGTAGTTCCCTCCGATTCCCACCATCGGGGTTAGTTAACTCTGGCTCTCCCAAAAATAATGTGGTTCGGTGGGTGTTCTGAGTGGGTAGTGGTTGGGCTATAGCCCTGGTGTAAGTGTAAGTGATGTTGGTTGCAGCAGTCCCCTGACCCCTTCGTAAGTGTCCGTCTCGGCCCCCCCCCCCGTCCCCCCAACAATACCTGTGCCCCTCTCGGGTGTATGAGCCTTTGGTGCTTGGGACAGAGGATTGGAAAACATGGCTCTTTGTGGGTCCGCCTGGGTGGGTGGTCCCTGCTTGCGGTTAATAGATGTTTGTGGAGTCAAATGTAGCGTCTTGCCTCCCGTGGTCGGCTGGATCACTGGAGTTGGGTTTTCTTGGTGGACACCATGGTCCATTGAGGACTGGGTGGTAAAGCGCGAGGTTGGGGTTGCCGAGTTTCCGGTGCTATTCCCCATATTCCCAGCCTCTTCAGGAAGTCAGTCCCTTGGTCAGGTGTGCTAAGAGATATCAGTTTGCCGTTGGCCAGGACCGAGAGTTTGAAGGGAAACCCCCATCTGTACCTTATCTTGTTCTTCAATAAAATGTCGGTGATGAATCCTCAGTTCTTTTCTCCTTGCCAGTGTGGCGGGAGACAGGTCCTGGAACAGTTTTGTAGGGGTATCTTCCATGGTTATAGAATCCCAAATGCATCACCTAACATTTATCAACACTGAATCTTATCTGCCATTCTGCTGTCCATTTTGATAATCTATCTAGGTCTGCTTACAGCACTTGCACATCACTTGAAGTTTCCAAAGCTCTGCATAGTTTAGTGTCATCAGCAAACACTGAGACCTTACTCTCAATGCCCCCTTCTAAGTAATTTATAAACAGATTCAACAGAAGCGGCCCCAGTACAGAACCCTGAGGCTCCATTTACCACCACTCTCTGTTTGCGATCCAATAACCAGTTCTCCATCCATGAACAAATGTTTCATAGGTCAGTCGGCATCTCAGCCCAACTGAAAGAAATCCTGTACACAAACTAGAATATTTGGCCTTAAAATGGGCTGTCATCAAAAAGCTACATGACTATCTTTATGGGGCCCAATTTGAGGTAAGAACTGATAATAATCCTTTAACATGTATTTTAACCACTGACAAATTAGACGCTGCAGGGTGGTTGGCTGCTTTGTCTAATTACCAGTTTTCTTTAAAATACAAGCCAGGCCCAAAGAGCATAGGGCAGATGCCCTTTCAAGATGCCCTGGTCTACTCCTCAGCAGCAGGAGAGTGTGTGGGAGGAAATCCCTGGTCCAGCAGTGGCTGCTTATTGTGCCACAGCAGCTGTACAAGGAGACTGTATTGCTTTCTCTGAGTTGCGCCTGGTAGACTGGCTTGGAGGCGGAGAGGACAGTGTTCCTGCCATGTATTGCTACCCTACTACACTAGGGGTTTGTAAGGATTTCCAACTAAGAACCCAAGATATGATTTATTTGAAACAGGGCGATCCCATAGTTTGTCATGTCAGGGAGGCTGTCAGTAAACAAGACCCTGATTATATGAAAAATACTTATACATGGGCTCCTTTAAAGGGTTCATCTATTTCACGATCACCCAGAGAGAAGACAATTAGAGCTTCCCCAAGTTTACTGAAAGACAATTTTGAGAAGTTTGCATGATCAACAAGGGCATGTAGGACCTGAAAAAACCTACGGCCTAGTTCAAGATTGCTATTTCTGGCCTTGGATGAGGGAAGCAGTTGAAGATTACCACAGGAGATGCATAACCTGTTTGCAGAGAAAGACTTTGCCTACTAGAGATGCTCCTATGGAACAGTTAAAAAGTAATAGGCCCTTGGATCTAGTGTGCATAGATTTCTTGTGCATTGACAATGACATTAGTGGGATATGTAATGTTTTGATTGTGACTGATCAATACACCCAGGCATATCCCACGAGAATCCAAAAAGCTGTCACTGTGGCTAAAATGTCTATGTGCTAGGGCAAGACTTTGAGAGCATATTGATAAAGGAACTGTTAAATTTGCTGAGCATAGACAAGTCTCACTACTCCCTACCATCCTAAAGGGGGGATGCCCTTCCTGAGCGTTTTAACTGGACTGCTAGAAATGCTGGGTACCCTCTCTGTTTCAGCTAAGCAATCCTGGAGTAGCCATGTAGGTGCAATGGTTCATGCATATAATTGCACCCATCATGATTTCACTGGGTTTTCTCCTTATTTTCTTATGTTTGGGAAAGAGGCCCGACTTCCAATTGATATCCAGTTGGCTGTATCCACTGATGGAGTAGGATGTCAAGGTCACTACCAGTATGCAGTATGTGGCCCATCTAAGAGCAAGCTTAAATAAGGCCTACCATTTGGCTTAGGAGAATGTTGAAAAGATAAATGCTGGGAACTTAAAGGGTATCTCCACTCGTATTTTCAAGATTTGGGAATCCAGTTCTATTGAAGAACGGGAGGTAAAGGAGCTGTGCCTTACCTTCCGTTCTTCAATAGATCTCCACCCCCTCCACCCTCTCCAGCCCCTCCAGGCCCTCCACCCTCGCCAGCCCCTCCAGCACCTCCTGCCTCTCCAGTCACTCTGGCGGCCATGCTTGAGAATCGTAAGTAAATCATATGCAACGTTAATGAAATGTTATATACAAGACTATTAATACCTGTATTTTCCCAGTGTAAAATCCACGCTACATGATGCAACATTGGGTACTGGGGGTTTGACAATGCTTTTATGGGGGCTGCACCACTTCCAAAAAATTTGCTGTTGCGGCTGTATGAGATGGTCAGAGTAGGTGACACCACAAAGGTGCCTCATGGAGAGAGAAGGAAGAACAAAAATGGAGTACTGCTCTCGGGCCAGGCAGGATTGATCCAGAGCTGAAAACATTAGCCACAGAGTAGCTGTTGCGGCTGTATGACATCCTCAGTACCTCCTGGAGACCAGGGTACTTGGTGAGGAACCGCTTGACGACCAGGTTGAGAAGAGACCAGGGTACTTGGTGAGGAACCGCTTGACGACCAGGTTGAGAATGTGTGCCAGGCAAGGAACATGTGTGACAGGATATTGGTGGCATTGTCACACACGACCTTGCCTATTGAGAGGTGGTGTGGGGTCAGCCACCTCTCAACCTGCCCTTGCAGTGCTGCCAGCAACTCGGCCCCGGTGTGGCTCCTAACACCGAGGCACACAAGCTGCAACACTGCATGGCACCGTCTCGCCTGGCACGAAGCATAAGCTCTGGGGGGGCACGGAGCTGTCCGGGAAGAGGGCTCACCGGATGAGAAGGGGGGGTGGAGACTGGCGTATCACCAATGCTTGGTGGTACCACCATCTCCCCACTTGCGCTGCATGCCGCGTCTCTGCCGGCTAGCAGAGTGACCCATTGGGCGGTAAATGACACATACCGCCCCTGGCCGTGCTTGCTGGACCACGCGTCCATAGTAATGTGGACACACTTGCCCACACTGTGGTCCAGCGAAGCAGATAAAACAAAAAAAAAATGTTTCTAGGTCTCACCTATTTTATTGGATGTTGTCTCTTCAGAAACCTTTGGTAGTGATGTTGTATATGGACAATTATCTAAAAAATATAAATTAGTCTGTAAGTCACACTGATGGATGTTAATACTTTTAACAGTAAAACCAGAAATTAAACCTTATTTTAAGATTTATTTCAGACCACTGGAATTTGAAACAGATGAATTTAAATATTAATTATCGTTTAAAAAATAAATAAGAAATAGAACTTTTCACTCTCATAAATATATAAAATTACAACCGACATTTCATTAAAAGAGAAAACACAATATTATAATTTACAAATTCATCATCATTCATAAATTGGCAACATTAACCTATACATTCCCCTTAAAGAATATATCTTTGTAACAAAAAATAGTTAAATATAACTACAATTAAGATTTTATTTTCAAATTACAAATACTATAATATTTAGAACTATAGAGATCTTTTATAATTATTTCTTTTTGTTTTGAAAATGTTTTTATACAAAGGTATAATCTAGTTAAGAAAAACAATTGCATAAACATCTGTTTTCTATTGACTTTATAATGTATCTAATTAACCATTAATATTGTGCAAACTAATCTGCAATACTTATTAATGATCATCTTTTGTTAACCTGAAGCTTGTAAATAGGGATTTTTCTTTCCTGAGGCTTTATAAAAATAGCCAGTCCTCATTTAAAATAAACCAAAGCAATCATGTTGTAAAACAAAATATGTGCCTGTCTAGGCCTTACCAGTTTTATTGGATGTTGTCTCTTCAGAGACCTTTGGTGGTGATGTTATATATGGACCTTTATATAAAAAAATAAAAATGAATCTGTGAGTCACACTGATTAATATTCCAACTTTTAATAGTAAAATGTAGAATTTAAGCAAAACCTAATAGTAGGATTTATTTCAGCTACTTAGAACTTAAATAAATTCATTTAAAATAGTAACAATAAAAAAACAAAAAAAGAAAAGGACAACGATAGAAAATGTAAAGTTTTTAAGTATAAACTTTGAATTTGGCTTGGAAGGGCTAGCTTTTGGAAGGGATAAATTTGTGTATTTGCTGCAGATTTTTTAAAACTACATATGGGAAATGATGAGTTTTATGTGAAACGCTTGTATTGGGACCAAACTGCAAAAAAAAACTTTGGGTGTACCGCAGAGCCCAATGTTGGGCAATTTTGATCCAACCAATCAGACAGCTAAACATTTAGTGGGTTTAGGGCAAAATTATACGCCATTTTCATGATAATGATTTTTGATCAGAATGTTGTTTTTTTTACTATTAGTTCACCCATTACGTATGTTGCCACATATGGTAAAGTAGATCAGTATTTTTGTGTACCTGTGTCAGGTGGGATAAAAAAAAAAACTTTTTTGATAATTGGTCAAAAACTTTTGGAACATTTAGTTAACCTTTAGATATTTCTGCAACAGTACTGGAGGGGTATGTATCAGTAGGTATGTAACTGCATGTGGGGGTTAAAAAAAAAACAAACTTTTATGATGATTGGTCAAAAAATTTTGTTTTTTGCATTTAGTTTTACACCCTTTAATTATGGCTGCCCATTAATGGAGTGAGGTCGGGTTCAGTAGGTGATATTAACTGTGCGATGTGGGGAGTAAAAAAACTACTTTTTTTATTATTGAATCAAATAATTTTGTTTAACTTTAGTTACCCTTTAAGTATTGGCGCCATCATCATGGGTATAAGATATCAGTAGGTGTCGTGTACCATGGGTCTAAGTTGATGGGGTAACTGTCCATTTATTTTCGTTTACCACCATAAACTGATCTTTATATGAGAAATAAATCTAAATGTTGTTTTATTTTTAACTTTAGTTAAGCCCTTTGAATATGGCTTCCCCAGTGAATGGATAGTAAAGATTAGTAGGGTGGTCTACCTGGGTCTGGTTGAGGGGTATGTTCTTTTTTGTGTTTATAACAATCTTTTATTGAGAATAAATTCTAAAAACTAAATTATTCAGTTTTTTTGACTTTAGTTAAACGCCTATCAATGGCTTCCATGGGAATTGATAGGTAGGATCAGTAGGTGGGTACCTTGGTCGTGTGGGGGGGTGGGGTATCACCATTTGTATTATATGACCATGACAAAAAAATGTTTTGAAATATAGCCCATTGAGGATATGTTTCCATTATAGTCTATGGAAAAAAGTCTGGAATTCGCCTGATAAGAACTCCGTCACAGCTTCCGCGGATTCCCTTAGCTAGAAGATAAGCCCACTCTTCCTATATGCCCCGCACATCTGTACCGGGATTTCATGTCTCTAGCTCAAAACCCTTGGCGAGGGAGATACGGTCACCAAAAAGTGGAAGAATAAACGGAAGAAGAGAATAAGAATAATAGTAAAAACAGTAATCAAGGCAAATTAATGAAAGGTAGGTCAATGAAGGCATGGTATATACCTGATCAGTTTGGAAGTGAAAAAAAATCAATTTATTTGATTTTTGATGAAATGTATTTTTTTGACTTAGTTTACCCATGTAAGCATGGCTGCCACCTATGGATAATTACATCATTAGGTGTGTTGTACCTGTGTCGGTTGGGGGTTAAAAAAACAACGTTTTTTGATCTGATGGGTCATAAATTAGTTTTTTGACTTTAGATGTACCCTTTAATGTACTGCTGCACAATAATGAGAGGGGTAGGTCAGTAAGTGATATGTACCTGTCCCCGTGGGGTTAAAAAAACAACTTTTTGATGATTGTTCACTTTTGTTTTTTTTTCTTTAGTTACCCTTAAGTATGTCTTCCACAAAGAAATGGATAAGTAGATCAGTATAGTGTGTGTAACCTGCGTCAGTATGGGGTTCAAAAAAAACTTTTTTGATGATTTAGGTCAAAAAATAATTTTGAGCTTAGTAACCCTTAGTCCTGGCTGCAACAGTAATGGAGGGGTAGGTCAGTAGTTTGTGTACCTGTGTTTGGGGTTAGGGTTAAACAAAAACCAAAACTTTGTTCATGATTAGTCAAATTTGGCATTTGGCTATAGTTACCCTTTAATTGGTTGCCATAAAATGAAGGTAGGTCAGTAGTCAATGTACGGGATCAGGCTGGGATTAACGGAAAAAACACTTTTTTTGATGATTGGTCAAGAAAAAACAATTTGGACTGTTGTTACCCTTTAGGTGGCACACAGGATGGAGGGGTAGGTCCGTAGGTGTATGTACCTTGCCACGTAGTGGAGTTTAAAAAAACAAACTTTTTTTGATGATTGGTCAAAACATATTTTTTACTTTAGTTACCCTTTAAAGATAATGGCTGCAAAACGGGGGCGTGGCTGATTGAGCTCGGATAGGACGCATCTCCCTTGAGCTCCCTCCGCCACCCAACTATCAATGGCACTCAAACAGTACCCCAAACATGGGTAAACCTCCAGAAAATGTCCGATAAGGACCCCAAGACCCCCCTGCACCACTTAACAAACGAACTTGGGGGGAGTCTACGGGGGACGCAGGATCCCGCCGAGGCGCACACCAACGAGGCGCGTCAAACGGCCGCCATTACAGGCTCCGGCATACTTGCTCCCGAAAACTCCGCCAGCATCATCCCTACTCACCTATCAGAGGCTTCCCGAATCCCTCCGCTCAGACAGGCAGCAATGATCGGTATAGACCCTCACCACAGAGGCCTCCCAAGCCCAAGCCCCCAACCATACAAGGCCTCATTACAGGCCCTGGCTTCCATGGAAGACCAGCGCCCCAGCATACAGGCCCGGAAGGTGGAGACTACCCCAAACTCCCATACCACTCTCCATTAGATTCAGGCAAGAGCCCACCAGGGACATATCCAGGACCCCGCCCAGGAGCCTCAGTCAGAGGACCCAGCGAAGGCCCACGCAGCCCAATCAAACGCCACCCGGGACCCCACCCCACCGATGGCCCATACAGACCCAGCAACCACCCAAAACTCTCTTAAAAGATCTGCTATTAAACCTACCCACACAGGCAGACCTCAATAAATTACCAGCACAATCCAAACAACGTTCGACGAGGTCCTCCGCTAATTAGAAAATGGGGTGACTCTTAAAAAATCGGTCTAAATAGAGTGGGACCTGGAAGAAGAACACCAAGCCCAAAACCAACAGCTCGGTGGTCCGCGAAGTAGTGAAACGACCACTCAAGAGCCATTATAGACTTATTTCTCCAAATGGAGACCTGGAAACAGAGCCCGACGCAAACACATCCGGATAAGGCCTACAGAATCCATCCAGACCATAAATTACAAGAAACCTACAATTTATTCATATGGTCCTAACATGGAAACCCCACAAGCATAAGTTTTACAGAATACATAGAGGGTTAAAGACCCACGGCCCTCCTCTAATACCCCAAAGGGACGTACTATGCCGAGTACCCACTACTCGCTGAAAGAGCAAATCCTCTCAAAATCAACCGTCTTACACGACCTACATGGGAGAACATCAACATTCAACTCTCCGCAGATCGTGTCCAAACCACCACCTTGGCACGCAGATTCCAACTACAAAGCCCCTGCTACCAGTCGATGAAATAACCACCTCCCATACCCGCTGAGATTCCCATTCCAACTCATTTTAAAACGATGAAGGAGTGACCCACATCCTTCATATATCAGCGAGACCTGCCGGCCTTCTGCGAATCACTACTCCAACTCCTCGTCATAGTCAGCTTTCCAGACTGTAAACCAATCCCGACACAGCAGAGGTGCCCCACTCAATTATGGTCTCACAACCAAACTCAGATACCGAAAACATACCCAGGCGAAAACGGATACGTCATGAATCGCAAGATCCCCACTTCAACAATTCCAACACCATCCTCACCATTACCTTAGAGGAGTCTCGTAATGTCCTTACTTCATTACCCTCACTATACCACTTTTGCAATAACTGTATCGTTTCCAACCTCCACGCCACATATCCTAAGCAACCCAACTGCACCCCCATCCCATGTTAAACATTGCTAACTTACAGATGCCCAAATACCCATAACAAAAAGAAAGAGACGGCGAGCGGGAGCTGGGGAGAGACCCGACCGTAGATACGACCAACCCACCCCACTGAACCCCATTTCCCGCAGACAACCTCCTGGAAAATGGATTTATCCCCTCGTAGCCTACCCAGCATCACAATAACCTATATGATAGCAAAGTTGTTTTTAAATGTAACACATTGTCCTGGTCAATCTGTTTTACTAATGTTTTTATTTTTTTTTCTTTTTTTTATTATGCAGTTACCGATCTGTGAACAGTCTCGTCCACATCTCCTCGTCAAAAGGGCTCACAGTATGTCGAGTGGACCTGCATCCTCCCGCCACTGCCTCACCTCCGTTACACATTCTCTGTATCACCTCACTGGCCGCATGGTGAGTACCCAAACACCACACAACCAACCTAGACTGCAGGCGCACCTGCCGTCCACTTAATTAAAAATATGGTACAGATCTGCTCCTTGAACGTTAGGGGCCTAAACCCCCCCCCAAAACGCAGTCCTGACTCTCCGAGAACTGAAACAATATTGAAATCCCCAAAGAGTCCTTCCTACAGAAACCCATTTTGCCCAATCAGGTTTCCTGCACCTTCCGCATGCCCGAGAATTTCCAATCAATTACCTATGGCCTCCTCCACACCCAAAGAGAGTCAGGGTAACAACCTTGTTTCACTAAATCTTGCACCTTCCACCCATCCATAACAGAACAGACACCCCAAGGCAAGATTCCGATTACTCCATGGGATTCTAAATGGACATTCCCGATCCCTTCTCTTTAAACATTTAATGCTCCCCAAAGGCGGCCAACTCAAATTCCTAAAGAAGGTATTACGCAAATTAACCAACTTACACCCTGCCCATAACAAGATCGTAGGTGGAGACTTCACTCCATACTCTTCACTACCGACCTAGATCCCCCCCCATAACAGCTCCGACAGAAATACAACAAGCACGCTCCACCCGTCAACTATTAAGATCCCTAAATCATTTATGACCTATAACAGAATAAAACCGAAGTCGCCGTGCCTATACCTTCTTCTCCTCCCCCCCACCGAACCCATCTCGTAGAACCTGCCTATTAGGCACGCAGCCCTCTTACAAAAAAACCCATATTCGTTGTGATATACCCCAATCTCATGGTCAGACCACCCCCCCCTAGAAATTGCTATCAATGCCTACTATCCTCAATATAACCCTTAATCATGCAACTGAGCTGAATGAAACAGGCAATGCGAACACCCCCAAAGAGACAGCTCTCTCACAAAATCCAGGAATTCTTCCAGATCAACAAACCCAGATTTCCGTACCCGAAATAGCCCACAGTCTGGGAAGCCCATAAGCTACAATCGAAGGGGCCATATCAATATCTGCCTTCGCATTTGAAACGCAATTGAGAGGAGACCATAGACCCAAGTCAGAAAGCCTAAAGCCCCATAGAAAACAATCCACTATCCAAAACCCTCCCTATCCTCCTCCGCAGGATACTATCCCTCCGCATAACTTAACGATATAACCTACACAAAGTCGAATCATCTCTAACATGCTCCGCAGATATTACTACGACAAAGTGACAAGCTAATTGCCTCTTACTGTTCGACCACTCAACCAAAAACACACCAACTCTCTTCCCAACCTCATAATAGTATCAGAGAAGGACTGAAGCCACTCGCCACCCCCCTCAGACCGGTAACCGCGTTCGCACATACTACAAATCCCTATACCATTATACCAGCCATTCCTGACCACCAAACACTCATCACCTACCTCACAACACATTCCTACAGGAATCTAGATTTCCCCACACATATTCCGCAGAAGACGCCACAACCTTAACGCCCCATTCACTCCTAAACTGAGCTAACAGCAATATTAAAGGAATCTCCACCAAAAAAATCCGCCAGGCCCGACGGCCTACCACATACAGCTACTATAAAACCTACAGCCCTACTGGCGCCAACTGTTAGCCCTATACAAACTCCTTCCTGGAAGGAGCTCCATCCCCAAACATGACTCCATATCCCACATTATGTCCTTCCAAACCAGGAAAAGACCCCAAATCACGCCAAAACCACAGGCCAATATCCTCTTGACACAGATCTTCAATATAAACACAAACTTCCAGCAAATAGTTGGCCTGCTCCTACCAACAATTAATCCACCCGGACCCAGTTGGGATTTGTCCGCGGCAGAACAAGCGGAGCATTACACGCATGAAGCATAGACCTCATGACATTATAAACCGAAACAAAACAGAGGCTTTAATCTTAAGCCTAGACGCCGAAAAAGCATTTGACTTATAGACTTGGATATTCGTGGACATACCTACAACATTGGGGATCCATTGAAGCCTTACGAGCCATTCACAACTTACACAACGCCAACAGCATTAATACAACTCCCCACCCTCCACTAGCACACACGGACCACCTCCGGGCTTGCCCCCTCTCTCACTTCTATTCATCATGTTGCATGAACTCACTAGCACACTGTCAGATTACACCCCAACAGCAGAGGAATACAAACTCCCCCTATGAAATTCCAAACTGTCGTCTCTATGCAATTAATGTTTTGCTCAACCCTACCATCTCCGCTTTCCTCTCTCGAACACCTAAACCCCCTCCTCATTCCTTTGCAAATTATCCGGGTACAAAATTAACCAAAATCAATCGACAGCCCCAATCCCCCATGCCCCCCCAGAATCCGAAGCCCCGCCCTAAGCCCCAGCCCAAGCCTCCCCGCCCCAAAGCCCCATCCCCGCCAATCAGAAGCCTCCCCCCCACCCCCCCTAAATCCCCCTCCCCCAGTCCTAAGCCCCCCCCCGCCCCAAAGGCCCCTCCCCAAACCCCCCCAACCCCATCCCCCCAAATCCCCAGATCCCCGCCCGCCAATCCGCGAAGCCCGCCCCAGCCCTCCCCCCCCCAATCCCTCGCATAATCCCCACCCCCCCTTCCCCCCCCCCAATCCCCCCCCCAATCCGAGATCTCCGAAGCCCCTCCATAATCCCCCCCATAATCTCCCGCCCCAGCCCCTAACCCCCCCACTGTGGGAGGAGATACGGTCCAAAAAAGTGGAAGAATAAAACGGAAGAAGAAGAAGAAGAAGAAATAGAAAGAACAGTAATCAAGGCAAATTAATGAAAGGGTAGGTCAATAGGCATGTGTACCTGGATCAGGTTGGAAGTTAAAAAAAACAAATTTATTTGATTTTTGATCAAAATGTATTTTTTTGACTTTAGTTACCCTTTATGTACGGCTGCAACAATAATGGAGGGGTAGGTCAGTAAGTGTATGTACCTGTCCCACGTGGGGGTTAAAAAAACAAACTTTTTTGATGATTGTTCAAATTTGTTTTTTTTACTTTAGTTACCCTTTAAGTATGTCTGCCACAGTAATGGATAAGTAGATCAGTAGGTGTGTGTACCTGCGTCAGGTTGGGGGTTAAAAAAAACTTTTTTGATGATTGGTCAAAAAATAATTTTGACTTTAGTAACCCTTTAGTCATGGCTGCAACAGTAATGGAGGGGTAGGTCAGTAGGTGTGTGTACCTGTGTTGGGTTAGGGGTTAAAAAAACAAACTTTGTTCATGATTAGTCAAATTTGCATTTTGGCTATAGTTACCCTTTAAATATGGTTGCCATGAAAATGGAAGGGTAGGTCAGTAGGCAAGTGTACCTGGATCAGGCTGGGGATTAAAAAAAAAACTTTTTTGATGATTGGTCAAAAAAACAATTTGACTTTAGTTACCCTTTAGGTATGGCAACAGTAATGGAGGGGTAGGTCAGTAGGTGTATGTACCTGTGCCACGTGTGAGTTAAAAAAAAACAAAC
>JAACNH010000167.1:249351-289768 GCA_019447015.1 Hymenochirus boettgeri | reverse complement strand
AGTAGGTGTATGTACCTGTGCCACGTGTGAGTTAAAAAAAAACAAACTTTTTTTGATGATTGGTCAAAAAAAATTTTTTTTACTTTAGTTACCCTTTAAGTATGGCTGCAACGGGGGCGTGGCTGAATGAGCTCGGGATAGGACGCATCTCCCTTGAGCTCCCGCCGCCAGCACACTACAAGGGCACTCACAGGACCCCAAACATGGGGAAAACCTCCAGAAAATGGTCGGATAAGGACCCCAAGACCCCCTGCACCCCCTTAAACAGAAAGAACTCCCCTATGGAGAATTCAAACTGTCGCTCTATGCAGATGATGTTTTGCTCACCCTAACATCTCCGCTTTCCTCTCTCGAACACCTAAACCCCCTCCTCATTCACTTTGGCAAATTATCCGGGTACAAAATTAACCAAAATCAATCAGAAGCCCTACCACTAAACATCCCACTTAACACCTTTGAAACCTTTGAAACCTTGAAAAGGAAACACACCTACACGTGGAGAACAAAGTCCATAAAATACCTTGGCATCAACCTCACCCCCAACTACCAAACACTATATAATGCAAATTACCCCCGGATGCTAGACACACTGGGACAAGACATGAATAGATGGAAAAATTTACCAATATCCTGGCTGGGAAGACTGACAACTCTAAAAATGAACATCCTCCCCAAACTATTATACCTCTTTGAAACTCTCCCCATCCAGGTCCCCTCAAAGGCCCTACACTCCTTTCAATCGACCTGCTTCAGATTTCTGTGGCAGGGCAAACGCCATAGAGTACCACAATCAGTGATGACAGCACACAGAACCCATGGCGGTCTAGCAGCCCCATCATTTCACAGATACTACCTAGCAGCACATCTCAGAGTCCTAGCACACTGGTCCCAACCTAACAAAACAGCACAATGGGCGACAATCGAGCAAGACTGGGTGCCAGACATCAATCTGGGCGCCTTTTTGTGGGACGGGGGAAAAACCCCACCAAAACTAAATAAGGTCCTTTTACACTCAATGCAAAGCACAATAAAGACCTGGGAAAGTATTGTAAAAAGGTATGAGAGTCCGGGTCACCCCTCCACCCTCCTTCCATTCATAGGCAACCCTGGCTTCCCTCCAGGAGGCTCGGGCCCACAAGCCAAATGGCTACACACAAAGGGGATGACCAGAGTGAGAGACGTGTTACATAGGCTAACCGGAGAACTATTGACCTTTGATGAACTGTGCCACTCACGCTCCCTTCCAAACTCCTCCCAATTCCAATTCTTTTACCTACAACTAAAGCACTTTATCCAACAGACCTTCCGCAAAACAAACTTTTCGCATCTGGATAACTTAGAAAGGATCTTCTACACTGGCCCCTCCCAAAAAGGCCTTATATCCTCCATATACAGCGCCCTACAGGAACTGACAGTAACCAAAGCAGGCCCCCACACCTACATGCGAAAATGGGAAAAAGACCTAGGCAAACCCATCCCAGAGTCCACCTGGACGGACATATGGTCCTCGGCCAAAACCACCTCTATCTGCACTTTGTACAAAGAAAACATCTACAAAATCTTACTCAGATGGTACCATACCCCACAACTACTATACAAGCTCTTCCCAAACACATCCCCCTCCTGCTGGAGATGCCAGTGAGAGGAAGGTTCCTTATACCACATCATGTGGACCTGCACACTAATCAAGCCATACTGGACCACAGTCCACCAACTGCTACAAAAGACGCTAAAGAGGAAGCTGCCAAAAGATCCGCTATATCTACTACTGGGTGCCCCATTCCCAGGGATACCACCTACCTCTCAGAAACTGGCATCACATATCCTGACAGCGGCGAGATGTGAAATACCAAAATCCTGGAAATCAAACACCCCCCCAACAGAAAGGGCGCTGATCAACAGATTACTGGATATACGCAGAATGGAATACCTCACGGCACTCATGGTCAATAAAATCCCCAGGTTCGACAAGATATGGACCCCATTGAACAATATTCTCCAGACCTATGACAATACCACACCATATGGCAACGCTCTGGCATCCCCTCATCAACCTGCACACACTACACATAGCCAGAATACCAGAACTACTCTCCCCCCTACCCGGGGGCACCCCCCCCCGCGGTAGAACTGACGGAAGGAGGGGCCACCCGGACCACCAACAACAATAATAATTATAAAGCCAATAATGTTATGAATGTTATGTGAAATAAATGACCCAATACCAACTTGAAATCGTAGACACAGACAATAGCAAATATAAATTGTAAACATTGTGCAATCTAGAGGGAGACCAAATGTTGATAGGTCGATACAATCATATACTGACATATCTGTGTTAAGTAAGACGAGGGGTATCCAAAAGCTTAATAGAGGGCAGTACGCAGGAGACACATACAAAAGGGTACACCCCAACACCTGTACTCTCTATTCCTCACCAATGCAGACGGACCGGGAGAACGAGAGGGACGGCGCCGGCGGCGGAGGACGAGCCTAAACCCCCCCCAAAAAAGGGGTGGGGGGGGCGCCTCGCCGGCTGCCGGACGACCGGACAACTGCACACCAAAAGGGCCACAGGCCCCAAAGGCACTATGGAAGCCCGGCGCGGGTTCCGTCGTCCTCTCGGTGTCAGCACCCGCCACCCACTTAGATGAGCTAAAGCTTACACCCAAAGTGCCTAGGAGAGCACTTCTCGCAAAGTTAAGTTAAGTTAAAGTAGTACTAAGATAATATTTGTTTCGAGCATATGTCTATAAACAACCATATTCGTAAGGTACAATACTATGACACTGTACAAGTACGATGTCTGTAAAATTAAAGTTATTGAGGATATGAATATCATGAACAGAATGTTTGAATTAGAAAAAAGCCCGGTATTTTTGACAAAAAAAAAAGGTAATTTCAAAAAAAGTATGGCTGCAACAGTACATGAGAGGTTAGGTCAGTAGGTGTGTTACTGTGCATGTGGGGTTTAAAAAAATAACTATTTTTGATTATTGATCACAAATATTTTTTTTTACTTTATTACCCTTTCAAGCATGGCGTGCCACAGAATGGATATGTGAATCAGTAGGTGTGGTACCCGTGTCCGGGTTGGGGGGTTAAACAAACAAACTTTTTGATATTGGTCAAAAAAATTTTTTTTAACTTTAGTTCCCTTTAAGTATGTCGGCACAGTAATGATAAGTACGATAGTAGGGTGTATGTCCTGTTGTCAGTAGGGTTATTAACAAACAACCTTTTTTTGATGATTGGTCAAAAAAAATTTTATTCTTAGATACCCTTTAGGTATGGCTGCAACAGTAATGGAGGGGTAGGTCAGTAGGTGTATGTACCTGTGTCATGTGGGGGTTAAAAAAACAAACTTTTTAGATGATTGGTCAAAATTAGTTTTTTTGACTTTAGTTACCCTTCAAATACGGCTGCCACAGTAATGGAGAGATAGGTCAGTAGGTGTATGTACCTGTGTCCGGTTGGGGGTTAAAAAAACAAACTTTTTTGATGATTGGTCAAAATTAGTTTTTTTGAATTTAGTTACCCTTTAGGTATGGCTGCAACAGTAATGGATCATTACCCCATCCAATAATCTGCCTACACGATCCACCACATGCCAAACCCTAGCACCAGGCAAACCACACACAGTTTGTCATGTAGGGTCTTGGCAGCACATTACCCTATCTACCTTCCTTATAATGGAGTCCCCTACCACTACCACCTGCCTAGCAGGTGTTCTTCCTCTCTTGTATCAGAGGTGGCAGTTCCCTGGGTACTCAAGGGATTAGCCTGCTCCATACACGCTAATTCCGAGCTGTCCTCCTCTACTTAATTACCTAAGGTGACAAATCTGTTGGGATGGGCAAGCTGGGAAGAAGCAACCCTATACTTGTCCCCCACTTCCTTTAGTAACCATAACAAAACTACCTCCTCCCTCAACCTTCTCTGTCCCACTTCCACCCACCTCTATACTGGCCCCAGCCTGCTGTCCTCCCAGATTTGCCAATCCCTGCAATGCTGCAAGCTGCTATCTTAGATTCTCTACCTCAGCTTCTAAACGGGAACCCCCACTCACACCTGACACGCCATAGGTACCCTGTGAACATCTAAACTGTATGGTGCAAATGAACTTACAGTTAATATTTTAAGTTTTTTTGAGTTTCAATAAAGGGTCTCTACATAAAAATTTAAGGGTATAATATAGGGAATGTTTTTATTAATGAAAGCTTTGGTATCGAATAAAGGGAGGGGGGGGGGAGAAGGAAGGGAAAAAAGGAAAGTCTGCGGGGAGCTTCCAATGTGTGAATGGTTTTCATTGTGACTTTCTTCCCCAAGTCGTTTGAAGCCACCACGAATAAGTAAACCTCTTGCCTTTAAATAAACCAAGGGGAGGGGAAACAAAGGCATCATATTGTAAGACAGTGAGAAAAAAAATAATGTCTGGCGATCTAAGCCTGTACCAGGGTTTGGGTTTATTTGATTGTGTGTCGGGCTTGGCAAGACCGTTTTGGTTGTGATGTGTTGTAGTAAAGGGTGACCCTTAAATATAAAAATAAAAGAGAGATATCTAGGTAGCGTCACGGGGAACAGATGTGATAGTTCAAGTATATTTAGATATAAAGAGTCAGGGGAAATGGGAAAGTAAGGAGAGGAAACCTAATTGTGTGGGGTTAATGTTAAAATAAGCCAAAGTAATCAATGTTGGTGAGGGCACAAACCAAATATGTAGCCTTGTCTAGGGCCTGAGACCCATTTTGAATGGATTTTGTCTCTTTCAGAGCCTTTGTAAAAATGGTGAGTTGTATATGGCCCTTTATAGTAGAAAAAATAAAAATGAATCTTGAGTCCCGACTGATAAATATGCCGGGAAATTCCCGACCAACGTTTTTAGATAGTAAATAGGGAAGGGAGCAATTCAGGCATCAACCCTAACGAGTAAAAATTTAGGGATTCAGGGGGGGGGGGGGGGGGGGGGGGGACAACTGAATTAAATACTTCGTAGTCGGGGCGTCCCAACACACATAGGTCACTATGACCTAAGTAGAGATTTTTTAGGGTGTGATGTTAATATGTTGAGAAAGTTTTAATGTATAGTGAATAAAGGTACTTTAAATAATTAACTTTCCCTAGTTGAATACCTTACCTTTTGTGGGACTAGTGTGCGCTAATATACGAGCTGTCTAGCCACTGTGGTACGCAGTTTCGTTTTTCTCTCATTTTTGTATTTTCTATAGTATCGACCAGCCAGGGGCATGGTGCAGCTTGGTAAAAAATGTCCGAAAAAGCGGAGGTGACAAAGCCAGAAGTAACGTCATGTAATTGTATGTTCTAATGGGAGTGTAGCCTATCTGGATGGCATCGACCGTGGTTTTAAATAGTGATGGTTGTAAAATCCTCAGAAGAACCCGGTTGGTGTTGATGTTAGTGGACCTTTGATGCTAAAAAGAACTGGTGAGAAATTAATCGGTGTTGAGTCACACTGATTAATATTCCTGGACGTGTGGGAGCTTATAAATAGAATGTAAATCAAAAAGCCTAGACAGTGAAAATGTTATTTCAGACACTGTGAAATTTAAACAAATACGATTAATATTGAGAATTAATAAAAAGGGAAAAGAAGGGAGGGGGAGAAATTCGAGGGAAATAAAGTTAAGGAACAATTAGCAACTCTTTAAACAAATCTCACAAATATGTTAAACTTACCACGATGAAAACTAATCATCATGTGGATGAAGCATAGAATGGAATTATAAAATATCTAATTGTTGGTTCCCAGTCTAAGTTATCTAGCACACCACCTACAAAATCTTTGTCAACACACAAATAGCTAAAAATAAATTAAAATATCAGATGTTGAGTCTTCAAGTGGGATGTGTGCGGAATACTGTCTATATAGACATACTATCAAAATACACCTGCTTTGCAGCGGAAGGTATTCCAAATACGCTGGCGACAGTGCCCGTCGGCCACAGCTAAAGGGGGGGGGGCTACCCGAAATTTTTGGTGAATGAAGCGGAGGGCCATCGCATTAGTTTGCGGAGAGTTTCAAAATTCTAGTTCCGCCCCGCATGGAAGAGGATCACCACCCACCCAAAAAAAAAATATATTTATTATAATCACCATCGGAATTTTGGTGAAATAACCCACCACCCTCCAACCTCCGCACCCCAAACCCCCACTATTCCTCGTTCTGTCCACCCTGAACCACAACCTTCCCTTGACAAAACAAACCGGGGGGGGGAGGAGGGTAACGAACCTGAGGGGGATACCCCGTCACAACCAACTACAAAAAGTTTTTGTTAAAATCGGATCCACCATTAGTGTGCAGGATTTCAACATTATAATTCCCCGCCCGCGGAGCCATTCACCCCCACGCGCGGAGAAAAGAAAAAAAAATTTTTTTTTGTTATCAACTAACGAGAGGTTTTGGGTGGTGAAAATAACCCCCACCAACCAAGGCCGTCCGCCCGGTCTCCCCCAATGACAGCCACCCACTATTCCTCTCTGTCCCACCTCCAAACCCAACTTCCCCTTACGACCGACAGTCAGCCAGTTCCCCACGTCAACACACCGTGAAGGTCGTTTGCCTAATATTTAAAGTAAAATCTAAGTCCAGCCTTTAAGAGTGGTGCAGCGTTCAAAATTCTATCCCCCGCCCTGGTACACCACAAAACCAGGAGAACCCGGGTAAAGCTGAAAAATATTTACGTGTGTACGCATATAAATATAGGACGTGGAATAAAGGGGTATGTATATGCATACAGAAAAAGTGGTGTGGTGGTATGAAAAATCGACCAACGCAAAATCAATAGACTTAAGGTTGTATAGCTTAGTAAGCTAGGTGTGAGACCATAGGGGTGCGTAAGGTGCCAAATGTCCGAATACTCACCGTTACAGTGGTTGGTAATATTCAAGTAGAACAGAAACCTGCTTCGAATTTTGTAAGATAAGGAAGGTGGGGCAATGGGATGAGCCTGCCAAAGAATTTAAGCCGTCTGCCGTCGCACGGGCAAGTTGGAAGAAATATGTTATATGATGAGTGAGGTTAGTGAGTGTTGAAGTTGAGGGGGCTTGTGGCACTGTGTGAGTGTAGTATAAAAGATTGGAGAATCATTTTCGGCTGGGTGTAAGCACTTTCATTTGTTTTGGGAAACAAAAACTTTTGTATGAAACATCTATCAGGTATAGTTAAGAAAAACATTACAACACTGTTAACTGTGTACTTCGGATTGGGGGAGCTGGGTTAATAAGGAAGCCATTTGATGTCGAGCGATAAGGTTACGGTTAAATACGTGTAGTGAATTATAAGGAGCTTTGTGGTGATCGCTGGCGGTCTGTAGAATGGTGATTTAATTCGGTCCCCCAAGTGCGATAAAAAATTAGGCACACCAGTAATAACCCTTCTTGCCGTTTAACACTAAAGTAGACCCAAAGACCGTCATACAATTAACTGGTTAACAATCAATAAGGAAATTCGCAAGAAAAATGAAGAGTAGGAAAAAAAAAAAAAAGGAGAGACCTCAATTTTTTCACTAAAATATACAAATAAAGAGGCCTAAAGTGACATCAGGTTTTAACCAAAATATGTGAACCGCTTTCTAGGGACCTAACCAACAACAAAAGGACAGTTTGTATTGGTATTAAAGATGTTGTCGGAGGAGAAGAAGGCGGTACTGGTCAGAATCAACCATATTGGGTGGGGTGATGTGTCTAAATGAAGTGACCGAATTTATAGTAAAAAGGAGAGGAAAAAGAGGGGGGGGGGGAAAGGGGAAAAAGTGGGAAAGGGAGGGAAAAAAAGGGGAAAGGAAAAATAAAAATTGAATCAAATAAGGTGAGGCGAGCACTTATTAATATTGACCAAAGCGACTTTTAGTAGTACAGGACAATATCAGCATAACCGTAGAGGTAAAAAATTTATTCAGACAACTGAATTTATAACTTCTATGGGGCTCCAACAACCAGGCACTATAACTAAGAAAATGGAGTTTTCTATGTGGTGTAGCTGGGTGTTGAAGTTGTTAATGTAGTCTTGAATCAGGTCTTTAAGTTTTTAATTAGCTTTCGGCGCTTTTGCCTGAGCTTGTTGTGGGTGGCTAGTGTCACTGATTACAGCTTTCTGCACGGTGTAAGGAGGTTCTTTTTTCTCGGTCTTTTTATTTCTAAGTATTATCGACCGCCAGCATGGTCAGCTTTGAGATTTCGCATGAAGCAGGCAACAGTATGCAGGTGCGTCAAAATTATTTAATAAATGTCTAATATTGTACCTAGGTCGTAGTGGCATGACCTGTGTTAGATTTGATGTTGTGTTCCAAAAAATAGTCGAGACCTTGGTGTGATGTTGTAGTATGGGTATGACCCTTTAGTCGTAAAAAATGAAATTAATCTGAATGAGTGCACACGTTATTAATGAATCGTGAACGTGGGGATGAGGAAATAGTGAAATGTAAGCAAGAAAACCTATCGCAAGTAGAGAAATGTGTGCGGTTTCAGACGCCACTGAAAATTGGGGTAAGGACAAACCATAACATTTGGAAAATATTAAATTAAAGATTCAATGAAATGACAAGTAAAATGAGAAAGTAGCACGTCTTGTAAAATAGGCCTCTCACACAAAATATGGGTAGGAAGCTTGGCGCGGGGACTGTAGATAAACAATCATGGGTATAAGCTAATATATATAAAATATATTTGTTATACCCATCGGCGAGTAAATTATCGCCCCACTGAAAGAACGCCTAGAAAATGCTTTTCTAACAAAAATATGCTAGGAGAATAATTAAAATATCCGATTTGTTCTTTCAGGACTGAATCCAAATACTGTAAGTGGAGAAAGACTGATCAAAGGAATACCCGCGGCTTTGCAGCGGAGATGTATTCAAAAACACAGGAGACGAAATCAGCCATCACCCGCCGCAGGGGGGGGGGGAACAGGCATAAGGGGGGGGAAGGAAGAGGGAGGAAGAGGGCCCTATGCAAATTTTGGTAAAAGTCGGACCGGAGGCGCATTAGATGTGCAAGAGGTTCACAGAATTCTATTTCCCCCCTTCCCCCCCCGCCCGTCAAAAAAGCTAGTATTTTTAATTCTTCAACTACGACTTGTTGGTCAAAATGAACCGCGCCAACCAAGGAGGGGGCACACGACGCCGGCCCCCCACGGGCCGGAAAGGGGAGGGCGGGGACCCCGTCCGCCCGCCGAATACCCCCCGCTAATTCATGTCTCTGTCCACACCTCAACAAAGGCCCTTCCGCGTTAACACCTCACCATTCCCCCGGCACCACCCTTAAAATTTTTGATTAACGAGTCTGCGGTCAGGCCATTAGGGTGTTCCGATTGCAAACTTATAGTTCACAACCGCCCCAGCGGTATCAACCCCACCGTAAAGAAGATTTTTTTTTATTCAACTATACGAAATTTTTGGGGTGAAAAGTAACCCCACGCACCCCTCGCCCGTCATGCGCCCCCAATTAGACCCCCCGACTACTTCCGTCTCTGTCGCACCATCGGGGGGAGGGGACCGAAAACCCGTTCCCCTTACCCTCCAGTCCCCCAAAATCCCGCACGACAGAGGGGAGAAAAGGGGCAGTAGGGGCCGGGTGGAGTGCTGTGCCGTTTATTGTGTAAAAGATGCGTCCAGCCTTAGGATGTGCAGAAAGAAGTTCAACATTCGATTCACCAAACCGCCCAAAAATCACAAGGGGGTTGCACAGCCCACCCTAAACAAAAAAAGTTCGGTTAGCCTTTATACTGGAGTAGAAGGAGTAGATGCAATAAAAAAAATGGTGAGTATGGAAATCGGGGGGGGGCCCCACATATATATTTGTGAGGTGCTGGTAAGCGAGGTCAGGCCTAAGTCTGTGCAAGTGTCAGATGTACTCACCGTGTACTGAGGTGTGTAGATGTGTCGAAAAACGTAAAAAACAGGCAAAAGTGACTTAACTTTTTGGAAGTAAGGAAAAAAATGAAGGGGGGGGAGAAAGGGGGGGGAGTGCAATGAATGAGCCTGCCCAAATTTAAAGCCGTCGCCTCCACGGCAAGTTGTGGAGTGAATGTGGATGATGCGGTGATCAATGAAGTGTTGGGCAATAACTTGCGTGTGGCGGAAGGGCTTTGGAAAAGGGAGAAAAAAGGGGGGGAAGAGGGAGAGGAGAAGGAGGGGAAAAAAGAAGGCAAACTGTTTATTGGATAGATTGAAGATCTTTTCTGTTCCATTCATTTGTAATTGAAACACGGGGTGTTTGTTACAATGCTATAGGGTGATAAAAGTTTACACAAACGCAAAACAATTACAAACAAAACTATTACTTTCTTCTATTGACTGTGTATAAATAAAACCATGATGATTAATAACATAGATACAAAAGGTTACTTTACGTACGTTTAAATTGGATGAAGGCTTTTAAGGTGGGTATCCGAACGTAAATTGTTGGATTTATTTCTGTCCCCGCAAATCCTTTAGCCACAAAAAACAAGTATAAAATGGAGGGCCTCTATGCCTTGTAGAATATCCCGAAAGCAGAAAAACATCATAGTGTCTAAGGAGAGGAAATATATGTCTCGTCTAGAACCATTAAAAGCACCTGTTTTATTGGGGATGTCGGTCTCTTCAGCAACCGATTGGTTGGGTGGATAATTGTATAAGTTGAACGCGTTAAGGGATATGAAAACAAATAAAGTAGAAGGGATTAAAGCCTGTAACGTCGACCCCGATGGATAGGTTCCACTCAATATAAGGTGAATAGATGAAATGTCAGAATGAAGTATAACCTATTTTTTTACCATTAATCAGTAAGCCAAATTAAATAACATGTATTGGGTAAAACAGAAACAAATGATGTGTGCCTAGTCTAGGCCTTCCCCATATTTGTATTGGGAGTATTCCTCTTCAGAGACCTTATGATAGTGATGTGTATAAATATATGGGACCTTTGCATTAGACAACACAAATAACAATCAAAATACTTGTTGAGTGCACAAAACACTGATTAATATTCCAGTGCCAAAGGACTAATTTAAATAGTAAAACAATGGTACCGCATAACAACTAACGGTAAAAAATTTAATCCTGGAACAACTGAATGTTATACTACATAGCTTCAAAAAAAATCCAACACTGCAAGGACACTAAATGGCTACGTAAGATGGTGTTTATATCTTGTGTGTGGTGTTAGTGAATAAATGGGAAGTTTATAAAGTGTATAGTTGAATAAATTTATACATTTTTAGCATTATAGGTCCGCCGTTTCCTGCCTTTTGTGCTAGTGTACAGCTTTGCACCGGTAACCTGTCTGGCACTGTGTAAGGATGTTTAAACTTTTTTGTCTCAGGGAATCTTGTGAATATTTATTTCTCTAAGGTATTGATCTGCCTGCGCATACATATGCAGACTTTATGATACGTAATATTCCGGCAGGAAGTGAGAACAATGGCGTCATTCATTGGTATTTCAAAGTAATTGTACCTATCTAGGAAGAACAATCACCGGGGTATTTATGGGAGTTTGTCCTTCATATGACGTTTGTGTGGTGATGTTAGTATATGTACGCTTTAATTAAAAAAAACAAGAATGAATTAATGCTGTAAGTCACGGCTGTGACTTAAAAGGGTTTCCGTGGTCGCATTTTTAATAATAAGTTAGAATAAGAAATGATACGCAAAACCTAACAATACAAATGTATTTGAAGCCAGCACTGAAAATATATAAACCAATCATGTATACATCATTAACAATTATGAGGTCATAAAGGGTACATTACAAAAAATTAAAGCACAATCTTTCTCTCACAATATGTAAAACTGTACCACCTGTATGTCATCATTCTTAAGCAACAGAATGATATATAAACTATTATTTTTTTACCAGGTCGATAGATTATGCTCAAACCCCAACCTCAAATCTTTTATAACGGGAAAATAGCCTACAAAATATTAAAATTAAATTTGTTCGTTAACAGACTGTCAAAGTACTGTAGATACTAAATATATATATACATGTGCAACCGTACAACGCAAAGGCTTGCGTGCGAGCGAGTGTAGTTCAAGAAAAATCACCAACCTCACGCGGGCATAGTCCACAAATCACAAAAAAAAAAACGCGAAAAAAAGCCCTTACGATTTTGGTAACATCGGTCCCAAGCCGTTTAGTGTGTAGCAGGGAAGAACTATCACAACTGTCTATGTAAACCCAAAACCCCATGGTCACCACCCACCGCTAAAGATAATATATATTTTTGGGGGGGTTGAAACCGAAACATTTTGTGAAGAAACCAAAGCCAACCCAACCTCCCCGGTCCGCAAGAACCGCCAGATGGGACCCAAAGAAAGAGGGCGGCCCCACCGTGTCTCTCATCTGTTCCAACGCTCCAAGCCCACTATGCGGAAAAGCCGTTACACACATCAGCCCAGTCCGTCGCAGACACACTCCTAGAAAATATGTTTTGGTAAAACGGGGAAGAAGAAAGAAAGGGGGGGGGGGATCACAGCTGTTAGGTGTGGCAGAGTTTCAAAAGTTCTAGTCCCCACCCCATTCCCCGCCCCCACCCACTAAAAATTTTGTAATAATTTTAATATCAACTACGAGCATTTTATGAAGTGAAAATCAAAGCAACCCCAGGCCGGACCCCTCGCGCCCATCTGCCCGGCCCGGCGAATAACCCACACTATCTGTCGCTGGGGGTCCACGGGGGGGCCTGGGCCAAACCCTTCGCAACGGACGAGCAACCTCAGCCAGTCCCCCGCGACAACACCGTGGAAGGGCTGTTGTAACCATTTTGGGGTAGCCAATCTTGTCCAGCCGTAATAGTGTGCACAAATATTTCAAAATTCTATTCCCCCCCCATTCACCCACCCCCACCCTAAAAAAATATTTCGTGAACCTTTTAAACTGGTAAGGAGTATATGCAATACGCAATTTGTGTTGAAAATCGGGACCAACCATATAGTCTTGTAAATAGCTTGGGTAAGCTAGGTAACCAATAATCTGTGCAATTGGGTCAGATACTCATCCGTTACAGGTGGAATTTCGAACGAAACCTGCTATAACTTTGTACGTAGGTGCAATGAATGAGGCCTGCCAAATTTAAAAGCCGTCGCCTCCCACGGCAAATTTGAGATTAGTGATGAGTGAGTGAGTTGAGTGAGTTGAGTTAGGGCTTTGCCTTTTATTATCTATCAGATGAGATCTTTCCTGTTCACTTCATTTTTGTCCATTGAAAAAGTTTTTTATCCATCTATAGTATAGTTTTAAAAGAAAAACAATTACACTATTAACTTACTTCTATTGACTGTGTAATATAACCTTGATTCATATAATGTTACCGTTTAATACTTATTAATGAGAAACTTTTGGTAATCTCGCAAGCTTAAATGGTGATTTTTCTTCCCAAGTCCTTTAGCACCACACAATAAAACCTGCTTTGCCTTTAGAATAAAACCAAAGCAATCATATTGGTAAGACAGAAATATGAGTCTATCTAGGCCTATACCTGTTTTATTATTGGATTTGTCTCTTAGCAGACCATTTGGTGGTTATGGTAATGGACCTTTATAAAAATAAAGAAAGATTAATCTAAAGTCACAACGTGGCATATTCATATTTTAATGTAAATCAGAATAAAGTATAACCTTATTTTTTAATTTAAAATAGCCAAAGTCACATCAGCATTTGTAAAACAAAATATGTGCCTAGTCCTAGGTCCTTACCATGTTTTTATTGGATGTTGTCTCTTCAGAGACCTTTGGTGTGAGTGTATATGGACCTTTATTAAAAAAAAATAAAAATGAATCTGTGAGTCACCACTGATTATATTCCAACTTTTAATAGTAAAACAATCAGCATAACCTAAGGTAAAAATTTAATTCAGCGCAACTGAAAATTTATACTTCTATCTCCCAACACCAGGCACTAGGGGCGTAAGAAAGCAAGTATGGATTTGGTTATACATTGTTTAGATATGTGAAGTTTTAATGGGTATAAAAATTGACAAGTAAAAGGTAGTCGCATTTTGAATATACTATCCCAACTTTCACTAGCCTGTAATGGTATGTTGTAAGAAGCTATGTGAAATCCTGTACAAAAGGGGTGACTAGCTGTGGGCACAACGCTGCACTTAAGTGGGTGAAGAGAAAGGAAATTGATCCTTGGTAAATAATTCTCTCATTTTATATGTGATCTAAGTAGTGAAAACATCACGCGGAAGGAGTCAAACAGCATTGGACAGCGTTTGGGGTATTATATCCTGATGAGGAGTAAAGGCGGTTGCGTAACAAATTATTTAGTTGTCTAAGTAACAGTGTTCCATGATAAAACTGAGGGCCTCACCCTGTTTTGGAAAAGAAGAAAATGAAAATGTTGTTCCTTTTTTTTATGTTCAGGAAAACCATTTGTGGTGATGTTTGTGAATGGGGACCTGTTATCTACAAAATGGAACAATTAAAATACATGATGAGGTGCACACTGATTTAATGTTTCACGATACTTTATTAAGAATAGGTGAAGAAAAGAAAGGAATGTACAAATAGAAAATGTACGAAGAGACCTAACAATAAAATGATTTTGGACCACTGAAATTTAAAAGGGGAAAACAGCCATTTAAGATAAATGTCAACGTTACAATAGTCATAATAAATTAAAATTAGCACTCTTTACTCTCACAAATATGTAAAACTTACACAGAAGAAAGTATGGTCCTGAAGCAATAGTGTAAAATCAACAAGGCCAAGTAAATATATAAAATATATATTTTTTTTTACCATCAATAATTATCTCACCAGGCAGCAACAAAATCTTTTCTAGCCGAAAAATAGCTAGAAATAAAAATTAGAATAAATAATTTTTTCTTCAATGTCAAATACGTATGTAAATATATTGTGAATAGACTAGTAACGAAAAAAATAAACCGCGGAACTGATAGCAGCGGTAGTTATAAGTAATGATCAAATCACCGTCAGCCATTCCCCGCAGGAGGGAAAAGCAACAAAAAAGAAAAGGCCGCGGGAGCATAATTTGGTTAAGAATCGTGTCCCAGCCTTAGTGTGCCGGAATGAAGTCGAAAAAATTCATATCCCACCGCCATTCACGCACCCACCAGAAAGCTAGGGAAAAAAAAGTCAATAGTGTGTAAAATAAAATGGGTATTGGACTACGAAATTGATTGGTGAAATCCCCACCCACACCCCTCCAAACCTGTGGAACCTCCCGCGGCACATACCGAACCCCACGGCAAGCACTCTCTAATTCCACCTCACAAACCCCTTCCCCTTACACCTCAGCCATCCCCGCACATCCGCTGAGAAATTTGGGTAAAAATGCGAGGAGAAGGTCCGGCGAACTGTTTATATTGTAAGGCGAGGAGGTTTTCAAAAATCATTCCCAGCCCAAACCATAAATCCACAAACCCAACCCTAAAAAAAATATTTTTTATTCAAGCTAAGCGTGAAATGTTGTTGGTGAAAATGTGGCGGGGGGGAAAGGGAGAGGGAGAAAAAAAAAGGAGGGGACCCGACCAAGCCCCTCACACCATCCAGCAAGCCCCAAATAGGCCCCGCGCACTCACTTCGCGTCTCTGGTCCACCGCGTCCAAACCCTTCCCCGTTACCCAAGTCAGAAGCCATTCACCGGGCGCGCAAGAAAGGGGCACCCAAAAGCAGAAAAACGGAGGAGAACCAAGTGAGGGCTTGTGTACCAATATGTTTAGTAAGTAGTAACATACTGGGGTGCCCGCCGTTAAGTGTGCCGGGAGTTTCAAATTCGAATACTCCCACCAACCACCGTTCACCCCAACTGCCATAAACAAAGTAATTTCCGTTATAAACCTTTTAGGCGGGCTTGAATAAAGGGGTTAGTAAATAAGTGGATGCGTCAACACAAATTGTGTTGTGAGAAATCGGGGACCACCCATAAGTAGAGTAATGGGTGATCGGCTTGTGAAGTGACAGGGATAACGCAAATAGGATTCTTGGTTCAATGGTCAAAATCTCCCCAGTGGTGTAGGCAATGTGATAGGGGAGGTTGGCGGGAAAGAAAACAAAAGCGAAACCATGCTTAACTTTTTGGAGATAATGAAGGTGCCTGGAAGGGTGAGCCTGGTCGCAAAGAGTTTAAGCCAAGTCATACCAATGCCACGGCGAGAGATTGGGAGAATTAGGTGAAGATGAGGGTTAATTGTAGTGAGTAGTAAGAGGAGCTTTGCCTTGTCATGTGTGGATAGTAGATTGTGACGCGTCGTTTTCGTTTTCACGTGGCCTTGTAATGTCGTGAAAAACTGGTTTATCACATCGTATAGTAATAGTTTTAAGAAACACAATTAACTATTACGTGTTTACTCGGTAGTTAGAAACAATATGTGTCAATATCACCATAAAAAAAAGATGGATAAATCGAAATATCAAAAGTTTCACGTGTTACTAGCTTGATGGAATTAAGTACGACACATTTTATAGTTATGCGAAAAAAGGGCTTGAAGACGCTTAAAGTGGTGAGGTTTATTCTTCCCAAGAACTTCTTTAGGCCACAGACGCAAGAAAAACCTTGACATATGCCGTTTGAGGATAGACCAGTAAGCAATTCGATCATTGTCAAGGAGGGGAAGACAGAAGATAGGTAGGTCTCAAGGTCAAAAAAAAAAGGAGGGAGGAGGCCGTCACCTGGTTTGATTTGGTGATGGGGGGTCGTGCTCAAGTTACAGCAACAGGGCCATAGGATGGTTAGTGAGTGTTGGAAAGTATGGACCAAAAGTTATAAGGGAAATAAAGAAAGACATAACTGTTAAGTCACACGATGTATAAAATTCAATAGTATTTAAAGTAAAACACAATGGGCAGATTGAGGCGTCTAAACCTAGAAAATAATTTGTTTAATAAATTAAAAATAGCCAAAGTAATCATGGATGCAATGTTGTAGAAAACAAAAATATTGCCAATCTAAGTCCTTCCAAGTTTTAGTGGATGTAAAGTGTGCTCCTAAATCAGAGACCTGTGTATGGTGATGTTAGTAGGGTATTGCGAACGCGTTCGATATAGAAAAAATTAAAAAGAGAGAAAAAAAATGGTGAATCTGGTGTAGTCACACTGATATGCAACAGTATTAAAAGAGAAAAAGGAGGGAAAAAAAGGGAGAAAAAGAAAGAACCAAGCTTATGTAAATTAAGAAGGGAAGACAATTCGAGCATACGCTGGTAGGCAGGTAGAAAAAATTTAATTCAGACACTGACATGTATGACGCTAGTCTCGTCAATCCCAACACCAGGACCCTCAGGTGGCTGAGTGATGGTTAAAGTTGATAGTATGTGTTAGTGGATATGGTGAAGTTTTGGAGAGTGTGAATAGGTTGGATGGAAGAGGTGTAACACAATTTATAATTACTAGGCCCACATTTTCCTGCCTGATTTTAGTGAGCTAGTGTCACACTAAGTTACTACGCTTGGCAGGGCACTGGTGTAAGCGGGTTTGCGTCTTTACATCGAAAACGCGGGGGGGGTACATTTTATTTCCTAAGTAGTGAGCGACCGTCGCAGCGATGCAGCTGTTATTCCGGGGTCAGAAGAGGTGAGGGAAACAATAGCGTCTTATTTATTTCTAATATTGGTAACCTATGCTAGGCAGTCACCGTGGTGTTTGATTGTGGATGTGTGTTCCTATCAAAGAACCTTTGTGGGAGGGTGGATTGTTGAATTAATATGGACCCGGGTTTATCTGACAAAATGAAACAAATTAATGCGGTGGAGTCGAGGCGACGTGATGTAATGTGGGCGGGAACTACTGGTTAAAGTAGTTCGAGGTAGGAGCAACTGTAGCAAAACCTAACATAAAATGTGGTAAGGTGGATTGTAGCGCAAACTGAACGGTTTAAGAACCAAATGAACAGGGTTACATATTCAATTCATAGTGCGTAAAAATAAGATTAAAAATTAAAGCACTCCTTTACCTCACACAATATTAAACTTACACATGTATGTACATCATTAGAACAGGGACAGTAATATAGTAGGGGACAAGTATATACAGTTTTGTTTAGCCAAAAAGTATCATAAGTTGATCTAACTCCCGGAACCTAAATCGTTTCGCTAGACAAAAATACTCAAATATATTAAAGGACTAATAGATATTGTTCTTCAGATGTCAGAAGTAGCGAACAGTGTCATAGTATGAAATACGGAGGCACAATACGGCCAGGGGCGGGAAGGAAGAGCGTTCGACGAAGCAGGTAAAATGTATAGGCAAATAGGCCTGCGAGCCAGGTCCCGGCTGCGCGACGGCGCGTGAAGAATTTTTGGTAACATCGTCCACCGTTAGTGTGCATGAGTGTTCAAAATTCTAGGTTCGCCTTTCCCACCCCATGTCCGACCCCACCCGGAAAGATTAGATAAATTTGTAGGTGAAAAGCGTTTGTCAAACATTTGGAATATAAGATCAAAAACCCACAAGGCCGGGACCGTACCCGCGCCCACCAATCAAACCCCGCCCCATGCGCGCTGGGCTGTCAAACCCTCCAAACCCGTCCCCTTGACGCGCGATAACGGGGGAAGCCAGTCCCCGCACACCTGCTGAAATTTATAGGGTAAAGAAAATACGGAAGGAAAAAATCCAGCTGTTAGTAGTGCAGGGGGGAGGTTCAAAGTCTATTCCCCCCCAATTCACAAAGGTTCACCACGACCGGGGAAAAGAAAGGGAGGAAAAAAAAAAAAGGAAAAAACGAAAAAAAAATCTTTTGTTGATTCAGAGCACGAAAAACTTTGGTGAAAAAAGCACACCCCCCTCCCCATCCACCCCAATACCCGCGCGGACGTATTCGCCTCTGTGGCCCAGGCGCCGTCCTACCCTGTTCCCGCTGTAGCAGACGTCAGGCCGGTCCCCGGCACACAGCGGGTGAAAGACGTGAGGGTCTAAAATTGGCCTTTTTGTAAGGAATGCGGTCCGAGCCGTGTGCGTTAAGGTAACAGGGATTCAAAGGAGAAACTGAATTCCCGCCGCCATTCACCCCAACGCGAGAAAAATATTTCGTTAACCTTTTACTGGTAAAGGAGTATATTGCATAAAAAACGAAAATTTTGGGGTTGAAGATGGGACACCAACCAATGATAGATAATAGTTGTAGTATCTGTGTAAAAAAAAAATAACTCAGGTAACCAACGTCAGTGCGGTGTGGCAAATAGTCCAGTAAAAATAGCGGGACAGCCGGTGTCAGGTGGAAAAATTTCGGAACAAAAAGCAGCCGGACTTACTTTTTTAAGTAGGTGCTAATGAGCCTGGCCACAAATTTAAGCTGTCAAAAGCCGTCCGGAGGTGCGAAAACTATTGGTTAGAGAAGTACAGTTATGTAGTGATGGGCAGTGAGTGATTAGATGAGGCTGTGTGCCTTAGTATTAGTACATAGGCGATGATGAGCATCTTTTCTGGTCACTATCATTTGGTCACAATTGGGAGGGGAAAAAACGGTTTTTTAGCGAAAAAAAAAAGGGGGGAAAAAAGGGAAGGAAGGGGCAGTCTATGACAACTAATATTTAAGAAAACCATTCACTAATTATGACGTTTACTTCTAGTACTAAAGTGATAATAATAAACCATTGTGTGATGGCGTCATTGTAAGTGTGTTACGAAGCGTTTAATACTGTATTAAGGGGTGAAACTTTTGGTAAGCCTGAAGCGTAATGGTGAAATTTGTCTTCCCAAACAAGGGTCGTTAGCCACACATAAAAGAACCGCTTAGGGCGGCTTAAGAATAAAAAACCAAGGCGAAGTCAGATTGGTAGAACGAATAAATATGGGGTCTATCTAGCCGCAAGCGTGTGGTTTGAGTTGGAGTGTATGTCGGTGCTCACTTCAACCATTGGTGGGGTAAAATGCGTTTGGCGTGGGATGGAAACCGGTTTATAAAGATAGGGGATGAAAGGATTATCGGTCTGTAGTCACGAAAAGAAAGAGAAACAACGATTGGAAGTTATTCCTATTTTCATAGTAAAATCGAGAAAAATGAAAGTAGTAGAACAGACTATTTTTTAATGTATAAAATAAACCAAAGTATCAATGGGTTTTTGTACCGAAACACAGTATGTGCCTAGATCTAAGCGCTGTGAGCCAGGTGTTATATTGGAGGGTTGTGATACACGCTCCGAGACCTGTTGGTAAGTGCTAGGTTGGTATATGGTGTAGCCTTTATATAACGGGAAAAAAAATAAAACTAGAAAAAAAATCTGTGATTCGCAAAACAAATGATTACGGTATATCGCAACTTTAATAGTGAAAGACAATTCAGCATAAACCGAAGGTGGAAAAATGATATAATTGCGACAACTGAAATTTATACTGGTGCTAGTCATCGGCCAACACCAAATGCACTGGATGACGTAAACAAGGAGATTTAAAAAGATATGTGTGTTAGATATGTGAAGGTTTATAATAGAAATCATGGAATAGCAAGGTTAGCATAGTTGGTCAACTAATCACTATCCCGCGCAGTTTCTATTCGCTGGGGGGGTTTCCTGCCGGTTGATGGTGGCATAAGTTCACTAATGGGTTACGCTGAAAAGGGTCGGGACACGGTGTAAGGAGGGTGTTCTTTAGGTGTGCTCGAGTCGGTTTTTTTCTAAGTTTACGACCTCCAGCATGTCAGTAAAACTTTATGTCCGAGCGAGGGGGTGGGAGGTTATCAGGGTGGGCGGTAACATTATGTAAGTTCGAATATTGGGACCGTAGCTAGGGTGCATCCACCTGCTTATAGGGGATGTTTGCCTGGATCGCGAGACCTGTGGTGGTGGGGGATGGGTTCAAGAGAGAAAGAAAGGGGGGAAGGAAAAAAGGAAAAGTGCGTGCGCAACAAATTTATCTAAAAATGACAAATTAATCTGAATGGAGTCCCACACTGATTACTGTTCTAGCTATTGAATAGTAAAGAGTAGAAAGGTCAGGCAAAAACCGGGCCGATCAATAAAATTTATTTTCAGACCACGGAAAGTTAAACCAATACATTTAAATATGAATATATGCAGTCATAAATAAAGTTAAAATATAGCACCTCTTTACGTCTGCACGAGTATGTTAAGCTTACAGACATGGTATTCAGTCATAGTGAACAGGGGGGAGGGACACAGACAAAAAAAAAGAGGAAAGGCCACAGGATAATATAGTAGGGAAAAAATATATATTTTTACCAGTCATAAATGTGATCGGTGACCACCAACGCATACAATCTCTTTTCTGGTCGACCAAAAATAGCTAAAAAATAATTAAATTCAGATTTTTGGGTCTTCAGATGTCAAATACTGTAGATGCTATAGAGCTGATACTGAGCGACAACTACCGCGGCAAAACAAGGGGGGCTTCAGCAGCGTGAGACGGTCAAATTCGAGAGTACCAGGTCCGAACCAGGATCCCGGGGAACGCACAAAAAACAAACCAGCTATGAAAAGTATTAATGTGTAAAAAATGCGGAAAAAAAGGGATGGCGCAAGGAAAAAAGGGATGCCGTTTATGTGTGCAGGAAATATTCGGACGCCATCGGCTATTCCCCGGGCACCCCGTTCCCCCAGCGCCTAAAAAATAGATATTTTGTACATTGAAGCTTCGCGAAATATTTTGGTGAAAATAACGGCCCAAACGGCACCCCCTCCAACCTGTCGAAGCGCACCCGAATAGGATAACCGGGGGCCCCACCATTCCTCTCGTGGATCCACCCTGGGACCAAGGCACCTTCCCCTAAAGTACACAATCACCAGTCCCCGCACACACTCTGGAACAGAGATTATGGTGTTAAAAATCTAGTGCGCAGCCGGGTTAGTGTTCAGGAGATTGTCAACATTCATCTTCCGCGCCCCTAGGTTGGCACCCCCTCACGCTAAAAAGGAAAGTATTAGTTGTTATCACTACTAAAATATGTGGTGAAGGAAAAAGGGGGAAGAAAAGAAAGGGGGGGGGGGGGGGGGGAATAAGCCCCGACCGGCCCCCTCCACCGTCACCAGCGCCAGATGACCGGGCCGCCACTATATACCTCAAATCTGTCTACCCTCCAAACGCGCTTCCCTTTACACCCATCAGGCCGTCCCCGCACACAAACAAAGGTGCGCCTGAGATTTTGGTAAAATCGGAAAGGGGAAGGGGTCCGCCGTTAAGTGTGCAGGAGTTCAAGAAATATGCTATCACTCAAACCCCGGGGGCCCATGTCCGGCACCCGCGGACCCTAAGAAAATTTTGTTTTTTACTTCAACTCACAAAATTTTGGTGTGAAGCATCACCCCCACAAAACCAAGAAAGGGGCCACACACACCTCCCCGTCCGCCCCCATACCCCACGCTAAGTTCTCTCTGTCCACCCCTGCGCAACCCTAGCCGGCTTACGGACAAAATCAGCAGTCGCCCGCACACCAGGGGGGGGGAGGGGGGGGGGGAAGTCTGGTGGGGTGCTGTGCCGTATTGGTAAAGAACGGGGGGGGGTCCAGAAGCCGTGTGTGTGCCAGATTTGCAGAAAATTCTATTCGGCCACCGCCATTCACGGGCCCCACCCTAGAAAAAAATATTTATCGTGTGGTGGTGTAACCTATTAAGCTAGTAAAAAGTATTGGGAATAGTACTTGGAAAATAAAAATGGAGTCTATGCATAGGACAAGTTGGATTGAAATGCGGGAACCAACCGCATATAGTTGTTAAATGGTGGAGATAGCTTGTAAGCTAAATAGTAACCAAAAATGAAAACAACGAGAATAACTTGAGTGGCAATGTCAGATACGTAGCAGCCGTTGCGCAAGTTGAATTGTCGAAAATGGAGGCGACCTGCTGTAGAGCTATATTTGATAAGTAGGTGCAATGAATGAGCCTGTGCACAAATTTAAGCCGGTCTGCGCGAAATAAACGAACGGGCAAGTAGGAGATTAGTGATGAGTGAGGGAAAGTGAGTGTGAGTGAGTGAGTGAGTGAGGGCTTTGCCTTTTATTAGTATAGATTGATATCTTTTCTGTTCACCTCATTTTGTTTAAAAAACGTTTTATACAAGTCTATAATATAGGGGGGGAGATGTTGGTGAGCAAAACAATTCAAAGCCTATTACACTTGTACTTCTATAATGACGTTTAATGCGCTGTCAACCATTGACATATCAATAAATAAAGGGGGTTTAGCTGTGTGATCCATACTTATTATGGATGAAGCGTTGTTGGTATCGAAACGGATGAAGCTTAGGCGGTGGTGAACAATGTTTGGTCTTCCCAAATAAGGAAGAGTGGGGGAACTGAGAAAATCGTGATTAGAAGAGCGGCACAAATCATACACAAGGCTGCTTGCCTGGTATGCATAAACCATGCCAATCATATTGTAAGACAGGAAAGTATGATGGTCTAGGATCACTAGTGAACCAAAAATACAAGCGACCGTGTTTGGTTAAAGGTTGACTAAAGGTTGTCGAAAAATCTTCAAGCAACCATTGTGGTGATGTTGATATTATGTGACACTATGATATAAAAAATAAAGACACGACAATTAATCTTTAAGTCAGCAACAAATGGTATAAATTCAATATATTTTCAATAGTAAAAGGCAGCAAATTGAGAGTATCACGCGGGTGAAATTTGTTTACTTTACAAATAAGCCAAAGTAATCATGTTTATAAAACAAAAGTAAATATGTGCCTAGGTGCTAGAGCCTTACCAGAGTTTTTTTAATTGGATGAGAAAAAATGTGAATCTCTTCATATCCTTTGGTGGATTGTAGTAATTGGAAATAAATGACATGGACACTAGTTCCATATAAAAAACTAGAAAAATGTGAATCTGTGAGTCACACTGATTAATATTCCAACTTTAATATAAAAACATTCACAGCATAACCTAAGGTAAAGTTGTGTTGTCAAATTCATAACCACTTGAATTTATACTTCTATCTCCCAACACCGAGGAAAGAAAGGCCCTAGACTAAGATGTATTGATTAAAAGTCATGGTGTGTAGTAAAAAAGGTCTGTGAACATGTTTTTAAAAAGGTCGATATATTGAAATAAAGGTTACGAGAAGGAATAATGTTAATATCAAAAGCTTGCCCCAATTTCCTGCCTTTGATTGAACTAAGTGTCACTAGAAAATTATAGCCGTCTTGCACTGTGTAAACGGGGAATATAACGTTTTTTCTCAAAAGGGTGCGATGTTTATTGTTCTAGTAATTTAGCATACCTCGCAGCATTGGCAGCTTGTATTTCAAGGCATAAGTCGCGCGATGCGTCTTATTTTGTATCGGTAATCAATTGTACCTATCTAGGAGTGCTCAAACCATGTGGGTTATTGGATTTGTCTCAAGACATGGGTTGGTGTTAGATGTTTGTAGATGGACCGTTTAGTATCATAAACAAATTGACCCCGGTTAATCGTGTCAACGACTGAGTTAAAGAAAATGAGGTAGTCCTAAAAACTTTAATAGTTAAATAGAAATGTACAGACAAAAAACCTAACAATAAATGTATTTCAGACCAGCTGCCGATTAGTAAAAAAAAACAGCACTACCAAAATGAAAAATATACATTATGTCATAAAGAGACAATATAGAGGGAGCTCATTAGCACTCTTTACGTGCACAATCAAACACGCCAGTATGGGGTAAAAAACTTACAAATTTCTGTCATCATTAGAGACACAGAATATATATAAAATAGATAGAAATTTTTTTACCAGTCTAAATGTAAAGTGGTCACACCACCTAAAAATCTTTTCTAACAAAAAAATATGACTTAAAAATAAGTTAAGTTAAATATGGTATGTTCTTCACGAGGTCAGCATCACTGTAATAATATAAGATAAGAAATACTAAAAGTACAAAAGATAAAACCCTCGCTTCCGCGCGCATGGGGAAAGGAGGAAAGGAGTTGGTATTCAAATCCCAAAATCGCCAGTCACCCGCACACACCGCGTGTGACATATTTGGTAAAGTCGCGTCCACCTTAGAATGTGGCAGGAGGTCAAATTCTATTCCCCCGGCCCATTCACCCCACCCTGGAAAAATCGATATTTGAAAGTAGTTTAACTGCCGAAATTGTTGGTTGAAGGCGTAACCACCACACCGCCTGGGCCCCTGTCCGCGCCCCAGTAGGCCGGCCCCACACCGATCTCCTCTCTGTCCACGCTCCAAAAACCCTTCCCCTTACACCTCAACCAGTCCCAAAAAGCGGTGCACCCCCAACTGACAATTGATGTAAGAGAACAATCGGTCCCAAACGCAGGGGCCGTTCAGGTGTCAGTGGGATTTCAAGGAAAGTTCCTATTCCGAAACCCCGCCACTCACCCCACGCCTAAAAAAAAAGTTTAATTGTTTAACCATTTTAGACGCGGGTAAAGATGAAGAGTATGAGTGTGGCGAATAAAGGCGCAAACATTTGGGTGTTACAACGGATCGGAGCGCGAACCATATTAATTTGTATAGGATTTGTAAGCTAGTAACCATAAGTCTGTGCAATGTAACAGATACTCAACCAGTGGGTTTACAGGTGGAGATTTGTTCGAAACGAAACCTGCTGTACCGTTTGTAAATGGAAGGTGTCAGGACTGCATGGGGAATCCGTGGAACCAGATTTGGAGATGGGGGGCGCGTAGCGTCGGCGAATCCAGCGGCAAGTAGTGAAAGGGAGGGGGGGAGAAGATTATTGATAATAGATAGGGTGAGAAATGGTGAGTGAGTGTAAAGGACAGTTAGTGAGTGCTGGCTTTGCTTTTATTAGTGTAATGAACTGGGAGATGACTTTGTCTGTTGCCTGTCGTATTTTGTTGTTAAGAAACGTTTTTAACCATCTGTCATGGAAAGGCGGTTTAGAAAGTGAGGAGAAACATTACACTAGTTGTGACGTTTAACTTGCTATGTAACTGTGTTAAGGTGAAATAACCTATGATGCATAAAGTAATGGTGGTACGTTTAAATACTGTAGTTAAATGATAAACTTTTGTGGGTATCGGACTGAAAGCTTTAATGTGATGAATGTGTATTTCTTCCCTACGTGTAAAAATCTTTAGTGCCACACACAATGAATAACGCTCTTGCTTGGGAGAATAAACCAAAAAGCAATAACGACTAGTGGTATAGTACCAAAAGTATATGGTCGGTATCAGGGCCTCGGAAACCTGTTTTATTGGTGATGTTGTTCCTGGAAGATCGAAGGGGAAAAAAACAAACCATTTGGGGGGTGAGGTGTTTGTAGTAAATGAGGCGCTGTGTTTGGTTTTTGTGAGTTACGTGAAACAAAAAGTGAGCAATTAATCGTTGGGGGGGTGACGTCAGCACGTGGGGTTAATGTTTCCTACGTCTATAAGGTGGTTAATAGAAAGGTTGTAAGCAAGGAACAAGGCGTAACATACACTGTATATGTTTGGGACGCCTGGTGAAATTAAACACAAATAGGCGATTTAAGATAATTAAATGATAGTCCGTATAGATTAAAAGTTAGCACTCTTACTCTCACCAATATTAAAAAACTACCAACAGGAAAGAGCGTTGATATCAGTCATTAGAACATGAATATACTATAAAATATAGCTTGTGTTTGTACGGCAATCATAATTATCTACAGGGGCAACCACCTAAATCTTTTGGCTCACAAATCTGCTATAGGAAAAATACTTGAGAAATTACAAGATTTGTTCTTCAGATTTCAGGAGATACTGTCAGTAATAGTAGAAGAATAACTATCAAAATACCCGCGAAAGAAAGCTGGTCGCAGTCGAGAATTTGTTGTGTGGGTTTTTTTGTTTTGGTTTTAATTATTTTTATTCAGAAATACCGATCGAAAGCCGATCACGCCGCACACACCGCTGAGATATGTGGGTGGGTAAAAGATCGAAGGGGAAAGTCCAAAAAGCCGTTATGTGTGCAGGGAATTTCAAAAGTTCTTTCCGCCACCCACATTCAGGGTATCACACCCCGAAACGGAACATAAGAAAAGATATATATTTTTTGTCTATTAGAACTGACGAAATGTTTTGGGTGAATAAAATACCCCAACCAAAACCCCTCCCCCGAAGAAAAAAGGGAAACCGAAAAAGAGGCCTGCCGCCGTCCGCGAAAAAAAACCAAACCCATACCCCGCCCATGTGCCATACGCTGATCCACCCGTAACCACCCTTCCCCTTACGAGACAACCCATCACTAGTGCCCCGGCACACACAATCTGAATTTTTTTGGTGAAAAAAGCGGGGGAAGAAGGGTCCAAGGCCATTATGTGCAGCAGTTCAAATCTATGGGCCCGCGCACCAGTTCCCGAAAAAAACCCCAACCCAATCAAAAAAAAATTAATCTTTTTATGTCACGGAGGGCGGGAAATTTTGGGGTGAAATAACCGCTACCACCGGGAGCCCCAAAATGCACGCCGATACCAAATCCCCCAATACCCCCAAACGTTAGGTGCGCTCGTCTGTCCACCCTCCAACGCCCAACCCTTACGGTGACACCGGTCAAAGGTCCAATAACCCAGCACACAGCCAAAAAAAGTAGGAGGTCTTATGTATGCCGTTTTTGGTAAAAATCGTCCCCGCCGTTAGGTGATGCGAGGAGTTCAAAATTCTCTGCAGCCGGGGCCCACTGTCACGCGCCCCAGCAACTACCAAAGAATATATTTTTTTATTCCATAAAAGAGTAGCGAAAGTTTTGGGGTGGTGGGTTGAAAAGTACCAACCGGCACCGACACAAGAGCAGCCCGGCCCGGGGGCCCCGTCCGCCCCAATGAGGGCCCGCCCACTAGGTCCGGGCGCGTCCACACCTCCAACCCGTCGCCCTTACCCTCACCATTCACTGCACACACCGTGGATGGCTTGCGCCCGTTTTTGGTAGTCTAATCGGACGGGGGGAAGGAAAAAGAAAGAAGAGACAACAAAAAAATGGGAAGCGCTGTTAGTGTGACAGGAGTTTCAAACGTTCTATTCGCCACCGCCCTGTCAGACGGCGGCCACCGAAAAAAAAAAAAAGGCTAGAAAAATAGAAAAAATTTGTTACCCTTTTACGATGGTAGCAAGGGTGGGGGTTAGCATTCAGTGGGGACAGAGAGATTGGTTTCCACATCGACCGAACCGCATATAGATTTGTAAGTAGCTTTGTGATGAAACGTATGTACAACCATGAAGGTCTGGTGACAGGTATGTCAAAATAACGCACCAGTGTACAGGGTGTGGAAAAATTTCGAAGGGAACGAAACCTGCTGTAACTATGGTGTAAGTAAGGGGTGCAAAGATTAGATGAAGGGGGCCTGGCCGGAATTTCGGGACCGTGCTGCCTGCAGCTAATAGTGAAGAATTGAGTGATGATGAGAAATAGGTATGAGATGAGGTGAGGGGAAGTCGTTATAGCCGTGTGATTATGTAATAGATGGAGGATGGCTTTTGCTGTTCAGCAAAAATTCATTTGTGTGTGTTTTGAAAGACGTTGGTTGTAGACACTCTAGGTAGTATAGGTTTAGGAAAAACAAAGGTTACACAATCTTGAACTTTACTTCTATTGACATGTGTTCAAGTATAATGAGACCATTGATAGTCGAGATGAATGGTACGTTTAATAGCGGTATTAGAGAGTGAAAAAAACTTTTGTGGAATACAATGATGGTTTCTGTACCCACACGGCTTTAGCGCACACAATAATGAACCTCTGCCTTTAGAAGTAAAACCAAGCGCGTCCGATTGTGGAAGGAACATAAATCTAGGGAAATGTCTATCAGGCCTCACCAAACGGTTTTGTTTAGGAATTGGTATTTAAGTTCTTTCAGGACCCGTTTGTGTGGTGAATAAGTTACATGAGGTGATAGAGGACCTTTACTAAACATAAAAAAAGAGGGAAGAAACAATGAATCTGGAGTCCACACTGATTAATATTCAACCCATTTTAATAGTAAAAGTTCAGGCCTAGAACCTAAGAGTAGGAAATGGTGTAATTCATACAAAAACTGAAGTGTAAAAATAACGTCGTAGTCTGGCGGGATCTTCCAACGGAGGACCAGCACTATTGGACATAAAGAAAAATGGGGGGGTTTTATGGTGGTGATTAATATGTGAAGTTTTAAATCTGTAATAGGTTGATGAATAAAGGTTAGCAGTTGTTAATTGACTTTAAACCCCTTTGCCTGTCGCTGTGGGGTTTCAATAGTTCGACTGGTTACTACTGTCGGGGCGTTCACTGGTGTAAGGAGGGTTGATTCTTTTTTCTCTCTTTTATTTTGCTAAGTATTATCGACCTGGCCCAGCATTCAGCTTGTATTCGGATCAGGGGCATATCCAGGGCGGTCGATTATTTTAGTTGCTAATATTTACCTGTCTAGGCGATCGACGGCGTGGTTTTATTGGAGTGTTGGTTGGGCCTTCAGGAGGGGCGGTTTGGTTGTGTGGATGGTTATGTATATGTAAAAAAGGCACTGTAGTGCTAAAATGTGGAGAAGTGTGAATCTGGTGAGTCACACGATGTAGATGTTCCGAATAGACTTGTCACATAGGTAAGATAGAAATGGTAAGCCAAACGAGGGGAGCTAACACTAAATGTATTTGTGGGACGCACTTGGAAAATTGTTAGAATCCAGGGAAGGGGGGGGAACTCCATTTAAGATTATTAGAGAATCATATAATACAGAATAACAAAAATTTAGTGCACGTCTTGTGACATCGCACTCTCGACAAATGTAAAGCTGTACCACATGTATGGGTCATGCACATACGAACACAGGAATAATAGTAATAAAATATATTAGTTGTGACACAGTCATAAAGTATCAATACAAGGAACCAAACCTAGACAGTCTTTGAAAATCGATAACAAATCGCTCAAAAATAATTCAAATTAAAATTTGGTTGTTGGGCGTACATGATGTCAAATACGTGTAACAATACATAGTGAGTAAATACTGGGGGGGGAAAATAGCAAAAGGTACCGGGGGCGGCGGGGGGGGGGGCTTCTAAAACAGCGTATAGGTGTAATTCGGGAATCCGAAAAAAGGTCAGGCCGAGGGGAGAAAAAATAAATCCGCGCTCAGCGACGGGGGGTGGGAGGGGGAGGGGGGGGGGGGGGAAAGAGAGGGAAACCGCTGAGAAAATATTGTGGATAGAGAATCTTCCCAAAAGGGAAGCCAATTAGTGTTCAGAGCGGCAAAGGAGTATCTATTTCCCCCCCCATTCACGCCCACCCTAGAAAATATATATGGTTATGATGTATTGATATAAGGGGCTACGAAATGTTTGGGTTGAAAAAATAACCAAAACCCAACGCGAACCCTCCCCAAAGTCGGCCCCAATACCGGCCCCACGCATGTCGGCTCTCGTCACACGCCTGGCCAGGTGCCAACCCTGGTCGCCCTGTACACCTCAGGGACCAGTCCCCGGCCACACACTCTGAATTGGGTTGAGTACAAAACAATCGTGGTCCAGGGGGCCTTTAGTGTGTGCAGGGGAGTTCAAATTCTATTCCCCCCCGTATTCACAACCCCACCCGGGAGGGCTACCAAAGAAATATTTGTTATGTCACTACGGAAATTTTTGTGTGTAAAGGATACCGCCACCCAAGCCCCGGTCGCCGCAGATGCCACCGCCGCAATGACCGCCGCCCAATATTTCCTCTCGGTCTACGCCGGTGCCAAGACCCTTCCCTTTACACCGAAAATCACCAGTCCCCGCAGCGACACCCTGAAAATTAGTTGTTACAATCGTCACAGAAGGCCGTGGTAGTGTGCAAGGTCAAATTACAAAATCTAATCAGTCCCCCCCCAGCGGGGGGCCTTTCGATCGCCCCACCCTAAAAGAGAAAAAATTTGTGGGTGGTTATGTAATCAAACTAGGGGCAAAAACAATTTTTGGTGTTGAAGAATACCCTAGACCCCCCCCCCCCCCCTCCCCGATAGCCCAGCACCACCACCATAAAACCCCCACACTGATTTCCTGCTCCTGTTCCCACCCTCCAACCTACGTCAAACGCGTTACGAGCCGGGTACGCGCGAGTCGCCCGCGGAAACACACTGTGAGGGGGAAGGGGAAAGGAAGAGAAAGGGGGGAAAAAGCTTTGCCTTTAGGATGTAAAGGGAAAAGCGGTGGTGGGTCCAGCCGTTTAGGTGGTGTGCAGAAGAGTTCAAAATTCTATTCGGGGCCGACCCCGATTCAGCGGCGGCCCTACAAACCGGTAAGAAAATGATTGTAAAATGTGTAAAACCTGTTGTACGGTGGTAAAGGATGGGATACGGTGGGCATAGCGCAAAGTTTTGGGTTTGGAAATCGACCAACCCTATTAGGATAATTGATAGCTGTCACAAGCGAGGTGAGCCTAAGGAGAAATCGGTTTGCAATGTCCGATGACCAGCAGACCGTTACAGGGAGGGTGAATTATGGAAAAAGAAAAAAGCGGAACCATGCGTTACTTTTGTAAGTAAGTGGTGCAATGGTGGTAAGGGGAGCCGTGCCAAATTTAAGCCGTCGTCCTCCACGGCCAAGTAAAAGAGAAGTTAAGTGATGAGTGGATGGTAAGTTGATTGAAAAGTGAGGGCTTTGGTCCTTTTATTTAGTTATTGATGGAGATCTGTTTCTTCTGAGCACTTCATTTTGTTTTGAAAAAGTGTTAATACATCTATAAAAAATAGTAGTTTAAGATAAAAGCAATTAGCACATGAACGTTTTACTTCTGAATTTGGACTGTGATCAATAATAGCGGCAGGGGTGAATGCATATAATGTTAACTATTAAAATACTTATTAATGAAGGGAAGCAAACATGTTTGTGGTGTATCCTGAGAACTTAACAAGTGTTATATTGTGTGCTGTGGGGGGTTCTGGTGCCGCTAAATTGCTTAACGACACGAACCACGAATAATACGGCGTGCTAACGCCTTTAGGTCCGTAACCCAAGCCATCAAAATAAGCAAGGACAGAACCTATATAATTCTATCTAGGCCTCACCTGTTTGGTAATGTAGAAGGGTTGTGCGGTCTATCACACCAGTGAATGAGTGGATGGGGGTGGTGTCTAATGAGGCGCGTTGCGTAGGGAGGCAAATAAAGAGATTAATCGGTGTACGTCACGACCGTGTATGAGAAATATTCGCGATGAGATTTAATAGATAAAATACCGAGCCGAGTGAAAGTGAATCTCGGGAAACGGCTCGTGTTTTAATTAACATAAGCCAAGAGTTAATCATGGTTGTGGAACACAACATCATGTGCCTATCTAAGGCTTACCAAAAGGGTTTTATTGGATGTTTTGTCCGGGGTAACAAGTCAAGACCTGTTGGGAAATGGTGGGTGTTAATAGTATGGGACCTTATATAGTAGAAAGAAGGTTAAAAATGAATGCTGAAATGAGAGTCCACTTAGTTATATTCCAACTTTTAATTCAAGCGGACAACTTCAAGCATAGCTCTGAAGGGGAACAATGGTTTATAAGTGTCAGGGAAAACACTGAAAGGGTTTATAGCTGCTATGCTCCCACACCAAAAAGGGGATGCACGTAGATGACTACAGAATTGGGGGAGGTTATTTCTAAATGTTGGTATAATAATGAATGTAAGTGTTGTACATGGTAGTAGGTTGTAACATGAAAAGTATAGGTACACGGTAAATTGTTTGGTGTTTTGTTGTATAACTCATTCAGTTTTTATTGAAGAGTTTTATATACATTCAATGCAAAGTAAAGAGAGTCATGAAAAAGTCAATCAACAATGCGAAGGTGGGTGCACAATGATAGGAAAACATATACAAATATATAATGAGTCTGTAGGGAGTGGGTACAGATAAGAAAAGGTAGAGAGTAGAAACACAGAAAGTGAATTAAATAAACAAAATTCAGCGTGTGTCGTCACCCAGCTAGGGGGCCGTTTTGAGTATGTATCAGTGGCGTTTGCTGTGGGTTGTTATGCAGAGGTTTTAGCATAATTTGAGGCCAAGGCAACAAAAATCTTAATAACTTTATTTGACCTAAATGATGTATCGTATTGGTCTGGATAAAAAGGGTCCCAGTCACTCCCACTTCTTGTAGGACTTTGTGAAAATTGACGTATGTGGGTGTATGGCATATTGTTTCGCAGTACGTGCGATATTGGGGTCAGTTGAGTGGTCAAATCAAGGTAGGGGGAGTTTGGGTGGATAATTAGGGATGGGGTTTAGTGTGGATAAGCCCCGGATAAAGGTGAGGATAAATACGAAGTGCAATAACTGTGAGTGAGGGGATGGAAGTTATATTAAGTAGATGAAGATAAATAGTGGTTTGGTGTGCAATATGCTGGAAAAACTGGCTGTCGGTCGATCAATCGAAGGGAAGCAAAACAAGTGTTGCTGGGAGTGAGGTTTGATTGTGGTGGTGGTGTTGTAATCATTGGCTAAAACTACATGAGCTAAGTTGAGAAATGTTTTAATAAACGCATATATTAATTTTCTGAGTGTTTGGCAACTGCAGGTCCATGAACTAGTGGAGGGGGTAACGGAAATGTTCCTCTGGCCTGTCCGCACCTCCAACACATTGGGGAGTAATTTAGAGTGTTCCATTTTAGCTACAGGAAATAAGTGGGGTTGGGGGTTCTAGTAAAATCTGATTCACCGATCTTTAATCGATTCTTGTTACAATAAAAAAAAAAAAGGAATAGTGCAGCACAGAAGTTGTAGAGGCATCTTGAGAAGGTTAGGAAGGGGAATGTTGGCTGCATCTGACCATTGTGTTACATGACGGTTTTCGCCAGTTCTTACCATCCCATTTGATATGTTGAGTCGCCTGAGGTTGGGGTAATATAGTTTGTTGTTGTATATGAATACAAGGTTGTAGAAGACTGTGTGTTATCCGGTTTGGGGAGGGTCATGGGGGGGGCAAAAGGATAAATGGTGTGTAGTGTCAAGGGTTGAGTCTAATTGAGTTTAATTCCATTTCTTTTTAGGGAGTTTAAGAACAGGGGGTGTGAGTAGGGTAATTGTGTGAGTGAAGTGAAGATTAATGAGAGAAATGAGGGGTGCGTAAAATCTGGTAAGTTGGTGGGATTGGGTGTCGTTTTCGGTACGTAATAAATGAATAAAGGAATTCGGGGTTTACCGAACCAATTGTTGGTGACGTGTATGGTGTAGTTGTGTGTTTAGTTGTGTTGGATGGCCCAAAATTGAATTGTAAGATCCGTAAAGATAAGGATTTCAAAAGTTCAAGGCTGTTTAGGGGTAGGGTAGTGGAAAGGCGTAGATGGTGCTAGGAGGGAAGATGTAGTGTGTGCGATTTGATTTGAGTGTTGTACAAATCTGTGTTTATGGGTCAGATTATTAAGGGAGGGGGGGGAGAATGGTAATGCGGGGGAGTAGGGGGGGGTGTAGAAGAGAGTGAAATTAATAAAATTGCTTTATCTTACGTGAGGAAGTGTTGCAAGCCCCAGAGATATTTGGTGGTTCAGGAATGTTCATGGTGTTGGCACATTTTTTCCTCTATTATTGTCGCGACATAAGTTTGAGTTTGTCCGTGTGCTTGTGTCCACGTCACATCATCATTATTGGGGGGGGGATACACGAGTAATGGTTGTTGCATTGGTAATAAAGCAGATCTTTTATATTGTATGCTACGCCCAATCAAAACTGTTTTTGCCGTTATATGTAAATTAGGCCATGGTTGGATTGTTTATATAATCTGGTTTGCGTTATTTTTAGTCCATCCATATGAATTGTTTATATTTTTGTTGTAGCTCTTGATAGTAAGGTTTTGTTTCATGGTGAATATTGTAATGAGATTGTCGTCAAAAACAAACTGAAAATACAGATTCGGGGGGAGTATTAGTCAGGGTTTGTGGATGAGAAACAAACAGGTGGTATGGTCTATCAAATTCAATGATAAGGTTGTCAGGAATCCAATCCATGGTTCGTATGTCTGACTATTCTAGTTTTTTACTATGGTATGAACAATTGTGATTGTGAATAGTGGTGGTTGTCGGTCAGTAATGGGAGGGTAATGTGAAAATATTATATGTCCCCGGGGCAGGTAAATTACATGGTTAATTTTGTAGTGTGGTGTCCCATCTGATTGATTTTTGCTTCCACGGAAACATAATCTTCAGAATAGTTGGGTCCGCAAGAGTAGGAGTGTTCCCAGAACCTGAGATATTTTTGCTCGTTGATAAAAATTTGTAGTATGACGATCATAACCAAGACTGAATGTACGGAATGTTTTGGATAATACACGTGTAAATTATTACTAAATAGATTGTTTTATGCGACAAGTGTAGTAGAGCGCGTCTTCTGCGCAATAATGTGCTAAAACTTTTGAATGAGGAGTGATGAGATTGATTTTGGATGCCCTGTAATATTTTGTTTCTCCGGATAAATATTATTTTGTGCCAAGGTTCGCGATAGCTAAAGTGGCGACAAGATTAGTGGGGGTAGAAAGGGATTCCCGTGTGCGTTGTGTCCATTTGAAGATTTTAAAAATGGGGGTTGGAAATACTCGGAATCCTGGAAATTTACAGCGTTTGACATGAATGGGTTATGGAAATGTAGAGCGCCATAGATTAGTCTTTAAATTTAAAGGAGTGTTGAATAGGCCCAAATTTTTCCAGTAGGAGCGGAGGTTTGAGGGTATTGCCAATTAAGGCGGGGTCAAAAATGCTTTTCCTGCATCTAGGATATAAAAATAGGACGAATGCGATCCTTGTGTGTAATGGTTGGCGCCAGTGCTAATAAGGTTGATAATTCTTCTTGTGTTGTCTGTGTTGTCTGTTTTTAATAAATCCTACTTGGTCTAAAGTGGGGGAGTGTACAGTAGTGGAAGTAGTGTGTTTTGATAGTCTCTCAAAGTGTCCAGTTTGATGGTTATTAGTGAGATAGAGTTTACGGTCCCTTGATGTAATAAGTAGGGAAGTATGTGTGAATCTACTACTTTTCCAACTAATAGTGCGGTAGAAAAAATGGTTTCCCCTTGTGTAATTGATGAGATTGAGGTATGATTATGGTGGCTTAAGCATCTCTTGGTGAGGGGAATTAGTTTGGTTTTCCGTGTCAGCTTTGGTAATGCGAAACCATTTTGTGTCAAGATTGTGGAAGGGTAAGGTAAAGTAAGGTAGGTTGTTAAATGTCGTATTCATTAGGTAAAAGGGGGAAGAAGAGCACCATCTTCCTCCTGAGATTTGGTTAGTTAATTGCTGTGTGTGATCGAAGGTTTCAGTATTGGTCAAATGCGTAGTGCTTCCATAGGATTGGAATTGTCTAAGTAAGGTCTGTTTGGGTATCTGCTGGTAACGTTTGGAGGGTAGGGGTTGAGGAAATTGATTTGAAAATTGGCTGTGCTAACGATTAAAATCTTGGTGTAGGGGTAAAAAGTGTTATGTTTAAGTTTCGTTCTGGTACTGCTGTGGCGGTGCGCGGGTTGTCTGCGGTTGTATAAACTTGAAAATGGAATAGTAGATGCTGGTGGAGCTAGAATAGTGTTGGTGACAGTGATTGATCTTGGTGTGAGTATAAAAGTGGAGTGTGTATCGATTGTAGGGGGATTATGGGGTCGGGTATAGGTGGATGATGAGAATTGTGGGGGAGAGAGGGCAGTGGTGCCAGGTGGTTGTTTGATCGTGGGGATTCGTCTTTAGCTAGTTTCATAAGATTGCGGTGTAGCCCTCCTTGGAAGATCGAGGGTGCTAATAATCAAATCGTCTGAGCATTTTTGTACATAGGTCATAGGATCTTATCGGAATGAAGTTTGTCCTTTTGTTTCTTTCATTGATAAATGTTTTAGGGGTTATGAATTGTGGATTTAATTAGGGGTGTTGTTTGTCCGTTCGGGTCTAGTATGTGGCGGTGAGTTTTTGTAGGGCGCCAGTTTAGGGTCTGTTTTTGGTCATCTAGAATGTTTTTTTAGGTTTGGTAATTCTTGTTGCTGATGGCAGATGCCTCTAGATCACCTGTTAGTGAATGCGTTCCCTAAGTAGTAACGTGCTATGTTACTAGGGAGATAATCATAAATTATGGATTTGCGCAATCATATCTGTGAAAGTATGGAGCTTTAATCTGTATCGTCAGGGTTATGTTTGCTTGATTTTTTCGTATGATAGAGTTCATGGGATGGGGAAAAAACAAAAGAAAAAAGTTGCAGCGGTGTCGTCCATGGGGTGGGTCTAATAAAGGTTGTGGTAAATGGCCATTGAAGATACTGTGTCCTTTGAGGAGGTTGTGTACATTTGGTGTGCGGTGGGGTCAGACGAAGGGTGGTCATCAATGTGGGGGGGGAAGGGGAGGGATGGAGAATGAAATAGGTAAATGTGGTGTTGGAGATTTTAATGGATAGAGTTCCGCGGTTTGGGTCATACGTAGGAATGTCACGGTTTCACCGGTCTAGGGACGTACCTATTGTCGTACGGAAAAAAATTGGTCGGTGCGGGGAGGGGGGGGGGCCGGGGAAAGTAGTTAGTCCTCGCTGTTCGTGGGCCTGGTACTCTCGCAGTAGCAAAAAATCAAGAATAGATCGTGTCGATGTTAACGGGCGAAAAGTAAGAAAAATTGGTGAAATTGTGGGAAGGGGTGTTTTAAGGTGCAAAATTGGGTGTATGGGATTGAGTGGAGTCCTATTTCTGGGTCCTAGTAGTTGGTTACATTCCTCCCATATTAATAATATTTTTTTGGTGTATTCTTTAACTTTGCTATGCAGATGTTTCTTTAGAAACTTGATTTGTCTTTGGTTGGGTGCGTATAGGTTGGGCTATAACTAGTTTTTGGTTATTTATGGAACAGTGTAGGATTATATAATCTTGCCCTGTGGGCCTATCTTTGCTTGCATATAGTTTGAAAGCTAGTGCAGTTGTTTATTGCAATGGTGACTCCTCGTTTTTTTTTTGTTTCTTTCTGATGAGGATGGAAAATATTGTTGTATGCTTTATGCTTGGAGATGGGTTGATTTTTTTTTTTGTTCAGGTGCGTTTCTTGTATAACAAGGCTATGGGATCTTCATTGGTGGTGCTTGAAAATCTCTTCCATAGTAGGAATAAACTTTAAGGGTCATGGGGGGGGAAGTTATTGCAAAGGAGCCGGGGGTGGGAATCGATGAAGGACATGGATATTATTTGTAACAACAAAAGTTTAAAGGAAATCCATGTGAAATGCTGTGAGTTTAGATAATAAATCTTTGCGTTAGATGGTGTGTTGTGTGTTTGGTCCTTAATTACAAAAAGTGGGGGCGGACCATAGATGTTGTAGGGTGTGGGTGTATTAGTATAAGTAGATGCTTGTTAATTGTGGTGGAAAGTCACATTGTGGCATCGCACATAATGAGTGGTTTGTATATTATTTGATTGGATGTGGGGGTGTGGGGGTGAAAAAAGGCAACTGGAATAGGTAGAAGGGAAGGGGATAACGGTACAAGCGCATGAACTTAGACAAAAATATACAACATATATCAACATAGAAAACCAAACCATGACAGTGACACAACATAAAATCAGGATAACGTTCGACTAACTTAATGTGGTTAACAAAGTGGTTACAATAAGGGGGGTCATAAGGGGACCGACAATAACAAGTTTTATTGGATGTTGTCTCTTCAGAGACCTTTGGTGGTGATGTTATATATGGACCTTTATATAAAAAAATAAAAATGAATCTGTGAGTCACATATATGGACCTTTATATAAAAAAATAAAAATGAATCTGTGAGTCACACTGATTAATATTCCAACTTTTAATAGTAAAACAATTCAGCATAACCTAAGGTAAAAATTTAATTCAGACAACTGAAATTTATACTTCTATCTCCCAACACCAGGCACTATGACTAAGATGGATTTTTATATGTGTGTTAATATGTGAAGTTTTAATGTATATTGAATAAAGGTTACATTTTAATTACTTAAGTTTTAATGTATATTGAATAAAGGTTACATTTTAATTACTTTCCCTTTTCCTGCCTTTTGTGCTAGTGTCACTTTACTAGCTGTCTGCACTGTCTGTTTTATTGGATGTTGTTCCTTCAGAGACCTTTGGTGGTGATGTTGTATATGGACCTTTATCTAAAAAATGAAAATTAATCTGTGAGTCACACTGATTAATGTTCCTACTTTTAATAGTTAAATAGAAATGTAAGCAAAACCTAACAATAAAATGTATTTTGGACCACTGAAATTTAAAACAAATACATTTAAATATTAATTATAGTCATAAATAAATTAAAATTAGCTGATGTTGTATATGGACCTTTATCTAAAAAATGAAAATTAATCTGTGAGTCACACTGATTAATGTTCCTACTTTTAATAGTTAAATAGAAATGTAAGCAAAACCTAACAATAAAATGTATTTTGGACCACTGAAATTTAAAACAAATACATTTAAATATTAATTATAGTCATAAATAAATTAAAATTAGCACTCTTTACTCTCACAAATATGTAAACTTACCTCACAAATATGTAAACTTACAACATGTATGTCATCATTAGAACACAAAATATATATAAAATATATATTTTTTACCAGTCATAAATTATCTACACCAACCTAAAAATCTTTTCTAACAAAAATAGCTAAAAATAATTAAAATTAAGATTTGTTCTTCAGATGTCAAATACTGTAATATATAGAAATACTAGCAAAATACCCGCGCTTCGCAGCGGAGACGTATTCAAATACCTCAGCCAGTCCCCGCACACACCCTGAAATTTTGGTAAAAATCGGTCCAGCCGTTAGTGTGCAGGAGTTCAAAATTCTATTCCCCCCCATTCACCCCCACCCTATCCGTTACAGGTGGAATTTCGAAACGAAACCTGCTTAACTTTTGTAAGTAAGGTGCAATGAATGAGCCTGCCAAATTTAAGCCGTCTGCCTCCACGGCAAGTAGGAGAATTAGTGATGAGTGAGGGAGTGAGTGAGTGAGGGCTTTGCCTTTTATTAGTATAGATGGAGATCTTTTCTGTTCACTTCATTTTGTTTTGAAAAACGTTTTTATACAATCTATAGTATAGTTTAAGAAAAACAATATAGTTTAAGAAAAACAATTACACTATTAACTTTACTTCTATTGACTGTGTAATAATAACCATTGATATCATATAAGGTTACGTTTAATACTCATATAAGGTTACGTTTAATACTTATTAATGATAAACTTTTGGTATCCTGAAGCTTAAATGGTGATTTTTCTTCCCCAAGTCTTTAGCCACACAATAAGTCTTTAGCCACACAATAATAACCTGCTTGCCTTTAGAATAAACCAAAGCAATCATATTGTAAGACAGAAATATATGTCTATCTAGGCCTCACCTGTTTTATTGGATGTTGTCTCTTCAGCAACCATTGGTGGTGATGTTGTATATGGACCTTTATAAAAAATAAAGAAAGATTAATCTGTAAGTCACAACGATGGATATTCATATATTTAATAGTAAAATCAGAAATGAAAGTATAACCTATTTTTTAATTTAAAATAAGCCAAAGTAATCATGTTGTAAAACAAAATATGTGCCTATCTAGGCCTTACCAGTTTTATTGGATGTTGTCTCTTCAGAGACCTTTGGTGGTGATGTT
>JAACNH010000167.1:202342-249143 GCA_019447015.1 Hymenochirus boettgeri | reverse complement strand
TATATTGAATAAAGGTTACATTTTAATTACTTTCCCATTTCCTGCCTTTTGTGCTAGTGTCACTTTACTAGCTGTCTGCACTGTGTAAGGAGGTTTCTTTTTTCTCTCATTTTATTTTCTAAGTATTATCGACCTCCAGCATTCAGCTTTATTCCGAGCAGGAGTAGCAGTGCGTCATTATTTATTTCTAATATTGTACCTATCTAGGCATCACCTGTTTTATTGGATGTTGTTCCTTCAGAGACCTTTGGTGGTGATGTTGTATATGGACCTTTATCTAAAAAATGAAAATTAATCTGTGAGTCACACTGATTAATGTTCCTACTTTGAATAGTAAAATAGAAATGTAAGCAAAACCTAACAATAAAATTTATTTCAGACCACTGAAATTTAAAACAAATACATTTAAATAATAAATTAAAATTAGCACTCTTTACTCTCACAAATATGTAAACTTACAACATGTATGTCATCATTAGAACACAGGAGAGTAAGAGGTGCTACTTCTCAATTATGTATGACTATAATTAATATTTAAATATATTTGTTTTAAATTTCAGTGGTCCGAAATAAGTTTTATGTAGGTTTTGCTTACATTTCTATTTTACTATTCAATAGGAACATTAATCAGTGTGACTCACAGATAATTTTCATTTTTAGATAAAGGTAATATATACCATCACCACCAAGGTCTCTGAAGGAACAACATCCAATAAAACAGTGATGCCTAGATAGGTACATATTAGAAATAATAATGACGCACTGCTACTCCTGCTCGGAATAAAGCTGATGCTGGAGGTCTGATAATACTTAAAATAAAAAAGGAGAAAAAGAAACCTCCTTACACAGTGCAGACAGCTAGTAAAGTGACACTAGCACAAAAGGCAGGAAAGGAAAGTAATAAAAGTAACCTTTATTCAATATACATTAATAACTTCACATATTAACACACATATAAAATCCATCTTAGTCATAGTGCCTGGTGTTGGGAGAGAATAGAAGTAAAATTCAGTTGTCTGAATTAATGCCTGGCCCCCAAAGGCCACTGGGGGTTACTTTTACCCTGGCTTACGAAACTCTCAAGCTACATGTCGTTTGTTGTTGAGATTGTTGTTTTCTCGAGGGTTAGTAGGCTCCCATATAATTCGACCAGGCTTCTTTGTACCATATGGTTTTGAATTTGATCTAGTTTGTTCTAAAGTTGTTTGCTCGGTCATGTGCTCCATGACCTGAACATCATTAATTCTACCTATAAGTTTGGCCTGGAGGGAGTGAAAGTTTGCTTCCAGTGTTTGGAATCAGGCATTTGGCCGCTGTGAGGGATGTGTTAAGGATTGCTGATTCGTTTTCGATTAAATCAGGTGTGGGGCATTAAGCAATAACTGTTGGGGGAAAAGATGTATGGCCGTCCCATTCAGAGTTCCACAAGTGGCATACCTCTGGACCAGTAGTTGAGAGGGATGGGCAGGACCAGTAAAGTATGTAACAGTGCCAGTTGCAGAGTTTGCATTCTCCAGCATGTATTGGGCAATTTAGGATTAATGGCATGTAGTTTCTCTGGCGTGTAGTACCAGTTGAGGAGAATCTTTATCCATTCTCTTTATGTATAGTATGGAGTGAAGTTTAGCTTGTGTTTTCCCATATCTTTTACCCCGTATCTAGGGGAATTGGGGCGCTATGGCCTTCTCCCAGTTCTCCATATATTTGTGTTGGAATGGGGTCGTTGGTACTGGTGGGATAGTATTAGAATTTGGTAATGGAGGAATATAATACACTCCTACGTAGGTCCTTGTAATATAAGGAACTTAAATGTGTAGTTGCGGAATATCCCATTCTGGGTTATGGTATTGGCTTGGTGTTGATTTGGTAGTAGAAATTGATAGCATTGGTGGACATTCTTCTTGGCGACCAAGTCTTTGAAGGTAATCATTTCTGGTGAATTTTTTTTTTTTTATGGTCCACTATTATCCATATAGCGTGCCATTTGTAGATTGAGCCATGGCCTATAAGAGGGCTAATTTGAATTATTTATAGAAGATATTTGTTTAAAATTCAGGGCGGTGAAATAAATTGTCAGATTAGGCTTTTCTCAAAATATGTTTTACTATTTAAAAAGTGAGGAACATTAATCAGGGTAATTCAGATGTCATTTAATTGTTAGATAAAGGTCCAGATACAGAACATCAGTACCAAGGTCTCTGAAGGAACAACAGCCCAATAAAACAGGTGATGCCTAGGACAGGCCATATTTGTTTTACAATATGATTTCTTTGGTTTATTATAAATTTAAAAATTGGTTATGCGTTAATTTCTGATTGTACTATTAAACGTTGTTTGATGAACATCCCACGTTGTGGCTGTACAGGTTAAATTTTTTTTAAAGGTCCATATACAGCATCACTATCAAAGGTTGCTGAAGAGACAAAATCAATAAACAGGTGAGGCTAGCTAGACATATTTTGTTTTTACCAAACATTGATTCATTTAGTTTAGTCTAAATGCGGACAGGTTATTTTATGTGAGCTAAAGCCACATTAAACGTAAGCCTTGCATTATGATAATGGTATTTAGACACATTACACAGTCAATAAAAGTAAAGATAATACTGTGAATGTTTTACTTAAACGACATATTAGTTTGTATAGAAAAGGTTTCTTTTTTAAGAACAAAATGAACAGAAAGATCTCCCACAGTTCTATATATACAATTTTGAAATCTGAAGAATAAAATCTTAATTTTAATATTTTTAGCATTTTTGTTATAAAAGATGTTCCTTAGAAGAAGTCATTAGGTGGGTGCATATAATGAAAATGGTGCGGAACAGTATAATTTTTATTACTTTGTTTTCTCTTATAATGATATAACGGTTGTTAGGTTTATAAATTTGTGAGAGTTAAACAGTGTAGTTTTTTAATTTCTATTAAATAACTATACTTAATATTTAAATGTATGATTTTAAATGTCAGGTGGTGTACAATAATTTAAATATTAGTGGTTTGCTTAAAATTCCTGTTTTACTTTTAAAAAAAGAACATTAATCATGTGACTACACAGATTAATTTTCATTTTAAATAAAGGTCCCAAATACAACACCACCACCAAAAGGTTCTGAAGGAACAACATCCAATGATAAAACAGGTGATGCCTAGACAGGCACACATTTTGTTTTTATAATATGATTTCTTTGGTTTATTTATAATAAAAAGAGTTTATTCTTTAATTTCTGATTTTACTATTAAATATATGAACATCCTATTGGACTTACAGATGAATTTTTTTTTTATATAGGTCCGTATACATACATCACTACCAAGGTTGGCTAAAGAGGACAACATCCAATTAAAAACAGGTGAGGCTAGAATTGGGACATATTATTTTTATTATTACAACATGATTTGCTTTGGTATATTCTAAAAGCAGAAGGTTTTAATGTGGCTAAAAGCAACATGGAAGAAAAATCAATATTTTACGCTTAGGGATACAAAAAGTTAATAAGTAATAGGATTAAATGTAGCTTGCATGATGTTAACAGTAGGGATGGCCGGTTGTGGATCCGGACCGGATCCACGCGGAGTATCCGTTTGCGAACGGCGGATTTTTTCCGGATTTTCTGGATTTTCCGCCTTCCGAATTCCGAACCACGGGATTTTCTAGTTTATTTGCAAAATTTTCAAATTACAAGATTTCACGTTATTTTCGAAAGTACGGTAGTTTCAAAAATTTTCGAAATACAAGGATTAACTCATATTTTCTAAAATTTTCGGGAAATTACGAGATTTCGCGTATTTTCAAAAAATTTTCGAAAATACGAGAAATCTCGTAATTTTCGAGATATTTTTTAATTTCACTTTATGGGTCCGCTCCGGATTTTCTGAATTTTTGAATTTTTTCGAAAAATTCGCGGATCCTGAGCGGACCGGATTTATTTGGCGAAGTTCGGGCATCCTAGTTAACAGTTATTTAGACAAATTACACAGTCAAAGAAGTTAGTAAAGATAATAGTTGTAAAGGTTTTTCTTAAATACACTATAATGTATACAAAAAAAAAAAAAAAAAATTAATAACAGAACAAAATAAAACAGAAAAATTTCTCAAATGTTCTATATATTACAAATTTGAAATCTGTAAAGGAACAAATCTTAATTTGCAATTATTTAGATATTTTTTATTAGAAAAGATGTTCCTTAGAGGGAAATAATTCGTGGTGCAGATAATTTAAACCGGGGAAAAAAATTCTATAGTTTTAAATGTTGTGTTCTCTTATAAGGAATACTGTTGTAAATTTATTATATTTGTAATAGTAAAGAGGTGCTAATTTTAATTTATTTTATAAATATAGAAATATATTTGTTTAAATTGTCAGTGGTTGTGAAAATAAAATGGTATATTAGGATTGTCTCCAAAATTACTTTGTTTACTATTAAAAGGGAAATATCGTGTAATTCATATTCATTTTAATTTTTAGATAAAGGTCCATTACCACACACCAACCAAAGGTCTTCTGAGCGGAACAACTCCAATTTAAAACAGGTATGCCTAGGACAGGCACATATTTTGTTTTATAATTTGATTTGCTTTGGGTTTATTCTAAATTAAAAAAATTGTTTATTCTTTAATTTGATTTTCACAATTAAATATATGAAATTCCGGAAGTGTCGGACTTACAGATGAACTTTATTTTTTTTAGATAGGTTCCGTAGACAACATTCACTACCAAAGGTTGCTAAAGAGGACAATATCCACTAAAACAGATGAGGGCTAGATTGACATATATGTTTATTAATACAACATGATTGGCTTTGGTATATTCTAAATGCAGACAGGAGTTTATTATGTGGCTAAAGCAACAGGAAGAAAAATCAAATTATTTTAAAGCTTTAGGATACAAAAGTGAATCAATAATAAGGATTAACGGTAAGCTTGCATGATGTTAACCGTAGGGGATGGCCGGTTCGTTGGATCCGAACCTGGATCCGCCGCGGATTTATCACGTTTGGGAACTGCGGGGGAAATTTTTTCCGGATTTTCTGCCTTCCGAACTTCCGAACCACGGATTGGTTTCGTATTTTCGAACATTTCAAACATTGACAATGATGTCACCGATTTCGGAAAAGTACGTTATTTCAAAAATTTCGAAATTATGAGGATTACTCATATTTCTAAAAATTTCGAAAGTCCGAAGTTCGCGTATTCAAAAAAATTTGAAAAATACGGAAATCTCGTATTTAGAGAAATTTTTCATTTCATGGGGGTCCGTCTCGGATTTTTCGAATTTTTGAATTTTTCGAAATTCGCGGATCCTTGAGCGGACCGGATTTTGCGGAAGTTGGACATCTCTAGTGAAACAGTTATTTAGACACATTACACAAGTCAAAAAGAAGTAAAGATAATTAGTGTAATTGTTTTTCTGAAACTTGACACGTATTAATTTGTATAAAAAAAATTAATAAACAGAAAACAAAAGAACAGAAAAATATCTCCATATCTTATAATTACAAATTTGAAATATGAGAAACAAATCTTAAATTTAATTATTTTTAGCTATTTTATAGAAAAAGCTGTTCCTTAGGGGAAAGAATTAGGTTGGTGCAGAATTTATAAGCCGGGAAAAAAAATCTATATTTTAATATGTTGTGTCTCTTATAGTGACATTTACATGTTGTAAGTTTATATATGTGTGAAAGAAAGAGTGCTAATTTGAATTATATAAAAAATATATAAATATTTTGTTTAAAAATTTCAGTGGTTGCTGGACTGTGAAATAAATTGTAGTATTAGGCTGTTTCTTAATTCTGTTTTACTATTAAAAGTAGGAACATTAAATCAGTGTAATTCAGATTTCATTGTAATTTTTATAACAACATTCACACAAGGTCTATGATGGAACAACATCAATAAAAACAGGTGATGCTCGACAGGCAATATCGTGTGTACAATTTGATGCCTTTGGTTTATTCTAAATTAAAAAAGAGTTTATTCTTTAATTTCTGATTTACCAATTAAAAGATAGGAACATCCGTCATTGTGAATACAGATTAATTTGATTTTTTGTAGCTAGGTCCATATAACAACATCACTACCAAAGGTTGGCTAAAGAGACAATATCCAATTTTTTTTTAAAACAGTTGAGGCATAGATGAAAATATATGTGTATTATACACAGATTGATTTGGGATATTCTAAATTGCAGACAGGTTTTTATATGTGGATGAAAGCATCATGGAAGAAAAATCAAATTTAAGCTTTAGGATACCAAAAGTTAATCATTAATAAGGATTAAAGGGAAAGTCTCCACTGCTGGATAAAACGTTTTTTTTTTTTCCCTATATGAAAGTTACCTTGCCCCCAACCCCGCCTCCGACCTTTTTTTCCCAAAATTCAGCTCTGGTTTTCTTTGCAGCAGCCCTGCCGCTGGTAGCTCCTGGGGGGTGTCTGACTTAATGTGCGGGGTGGGCTGTCAGTCAATGGCATCATCACATGCATTGATGATTTCTGCCACCACCCACTTGACCCCAGTGTGCCGATGTAAAACAAAGCTCCTTCATGTCTCTATGATCCAGTCTTTCTTGATTCGGTCTCTAGTCACAGATGATAGTGCAGGGAGAGACAGAGGGGGGAAGTTACGGAAAGTTACAAGGTTCAGACACACAGCTTATGTAAGGAGACTTACTTTAACAATGGCAAAAGAATAGAATATAATTGCAAAAGGATCAAAGGGGGGGCGGGGAGGGGCGTTGTTGTAAGGGAGACGAAGGTTGTATTTCAGAGGGGATGCTGGGAGTGTCCAAGTTTGGATTGCAGAGGGGGATTATGGGAGACAGAAGGTCGCATTTAGAGGGGATTCTGGGAGTGTCACAAGTTGGATTACAGGGGGGATCTGGGGAGACAGAAGGTGTATTTCAGAGGGGGATGCTGGAAGGTCACAAGTGTGATTTGCAGGGGGAATCTGGGAGACAGGAAGGTGTTATTCAGAGGGGATGCTGGGGAAGTGTCAACAAGTTGGAATTGCAGGGGGGATCTCGGGAGACAGAAGGTAGGTCAGAGGGGATGTGGGTTGGAGTGTCAAAAGGTGGATTGCAGGGGGGGATCTGGGAGGACAGAAGGTGTATTTCAGGAGGGGGATGGCTGGGAGTGTTCACAAGTTGGATTGCAGTAGCAGACACACCCCACTTGGCTGCCGTAAAGAAATCCTTTCCTCCCTGACTCTCTAAGTTCATTTTTCCAGCTGATTATGCAGAGAAGGAGACAGGGGAGGAAAAAGTAAACCCTCTTCCCACACTACGTAACAAAATACAGGGGAACTTGTCGTTGTTTTAATAAAGATTTTGTTTGGGTCTAACTCTAAGATGATTTCATTAGGGGATGCTGGGGAATATGAGCCAATCTGGTATGGGACGGGAGGTGGGAGAGCAGGAAAAAGGTAGTTACCTGATTAATCCCCATTAAATTAGTGAGGTAAGCAAGCTGCTCGTGATGGTTCATGGATTATTCCTCCATTTAGCAAGTGAACTCAGTACTTGGAGAGGTGTGTCCCTGGTGGGTGTGTGCGTGTGCGTGTGTGTGTGTGTGTGGTGTGGTAGATCGACCAGACAGAGTCCCGACGGATCCTTCACATTCGCGAAAGGCACTCTAAGGAAAACGCGGTCGGAAACCATTTTACATGCAGGAAGTCAATGAATTGAAAGTGGGCGGACCTCACCATCCAAGCGTTCTGGGTGTACAAACCTCATTGGATCTTTCTAAACTACTTTCAACAAGGACACAGGATACGCAGAGGTACATTTCACCTACAATTATCTTCCTTACAACCAGGTAACTTTTAAGCCGGGAGATGGAGATACCTTTAAACGTAAGCTTGCATGAGGTGTAACAGTAGGGATTGCTGGTTCGTGGATCAGAACCCGGATCCCACCGCCGGGGATTTAAAATATTTATAATTTTTAATTTAATATTTTATAGCCCCCTATTTATTTAATTGATTGATCCCGTTTCGGAAACGGCGTATTTTTTTCGGATTTTCGGGCTTACGATACTTCCGAACCGCGATTTCTCGATTTTCAAACATTTTCAAAATTACGAGGAGTTCACGTATTCGAAAGTAATATTTTCAACAATTTTCAAAATTACGAGGATTACTCATATTTTCTAAAATGTTGAAATTAAGAGATTCGCGGTCAGCCTCTCGGATTTGACAAATTTTTTCCAAAAATTCACAGATCCTTGAGTGGACCGGATGTTGCGATGTTAGGACATCTCTAGTTAACAGTTATTTAGACACACTACACGTCAATAAAAGTACAAATAATAGTGTAATTGTTTAGTTAAACTACCACTTATATTTGTATAAAAGTTTCATTAAGAAACAGAAAATGAACCAGAAAAGTATCTCTCATACTTTATATATCAGTATTTGTGAAACTCTGAAAACAAATCCTTAATTTTAATTATATTTTAGCATATTTATAAATGTTCTTAGAGGAAATATTAGGTTGGTTGTTAAGATGTAACGATAATTGAATTAGATTTTAAATTATATATTATCGAGGATTTAATATTTTTTAGGCTGTTAACTACTATAATTTATATATCATTGTGAATGTAATACAGGTAAGTTTCACATATTTGTGAGAGTAAAGAGTGCTACTATTTTAATTTATTTATGCTATAAATAAATAGAAATATATTTGTTTGATAAATTTCAGTGGTGAAATAAGAATTGTATTGTTAGGTTTGCTTACATAATTCTAGTTTTACATGCTAAAGTAGAAATTAATCAGTGTGAACTTCACATGATTAATTTTCGAAATTTTAGATAAAGGTCAATCAACAACAAAACACCAAAAGGGTTCTCTGAAGGAACAACATCCAATAAAACAGGTGATGACAGGCCAAGGCACATATGTTGTTTTACAATTTTGATTGCTTTGGTTTATTCTAAATTAAAAAAATAGTGATTCTTAATTTATAATTTACAATTAAAATATATGAACATCCGTCATTGTGACTTACAGATAATTTTATTTTTTTATATAGGTCCATCTCAACATCACTACAAAAGTGGCTAAAGAGACCAATATCCAAAAAACAGGTGAGGTCTAGAGTGAAATGTATGTTGATTATACAACATCATTGCTTTGGTATATTCTAAATGCAGACAGGTTTATTATGTGGATAAGCATCAGGAAAGAAAAAATCAATATTTTAAGCTTTAGGGCCTACCAAAAAGTTATTATTAATAAGGATAAACGTAAGCTGGCATGAGGTTAACAGTAGGGATGGCTGGTGCGTGGATCAGAACCCAGACCACCGCATTATCCCGTTTGCGGAACGGCGTATTTTTCCGGATTTCGGACAGAACTCCGAAACCGCAGAGATTTCTCGGTAATTTCTGAACATTTTCAAAAACGGGAGTTCACGTATTTTCGAGAGTATTCGTTATTTTCAAATTTCAAATTAGAGGATTACTCATATTTTTCTAAAAGTTCGAAATTACGAGATTTCGCGTATTTTCGAAAAATTTGCTGAAAAATACAGGAAATCTCGCTAATTTCGAGAATATTTTTTTAATTTAATGGGTCCCGCTCTGGATTTTCGAATTTTAAACAATTTTTTCAAAAATTCGCAGATCATTGAGAGGACCGGATTTTGCGAAGTGCGGACATCTCTTAGTTAAACGTTATTTAGACACATTTACACAGGTCAATAGAAGTAAGAAATGTGTAATTGTTTTTCTTAAAACTAACTATAATTTGTATAAAATTTTTAAAAAAAGAACAAAATGAAACAGAAAAATATCTCCATAGTTCTATATATTACAAATTGAAATCTGAAGAACAATTCTTAATTTAATATTTTTTAGCTTTTTTATTAGAAAAGATGTTCATAGAGGAAATAATTAGGTGGTGCAGGATAATTATAACTGAAAAAAAAATCTATATTTTAATATTTTGTGTTCTCTTATACTGACATTACATGGTTGTAAGTTTATATATTTGTGAAAGTAAAGAGTGCGAATTTAATTTTAGTTATAAAATATATTAAATAATTTGTTTTAAAATTTGAGGGAGTGGTTGGGAAATAAATTGTATTATAGGCTTTTCTCAATTCCTGTTTTACTATTAAAAAGTAGGATACATAAACTCAGTGTGTAAAAACCTCCAGATTCATTGTAATTTTAGCTAAAGGTCCAAACAACCATCACCCCCAAAGGTCTCTGATAGGAAACAACATACAAGAAAAACAGGGTGATTGCCTAGACAGGCACATATTTTGTTTGACAATATGATTTCTTGGTGTATTATAAATTTAAAAATTGGTTCTGCTTTTAAGGAGAACTAAATCCATTTTTTATACACAGGATCTGAAAACAAACCACCCCTAGGAAAAAACACCAAAGCTATATAATATGACTTCAGTAAAGTGCATAAAATAAATGTAAGCCTGTAAGAACTAGTGAAGTATCTGTGTGTAGTTTGCAGTGTCAGACCACACATCCGCCTCAGTCACATCTTCCTGCTTTATCTGTCCTTGTTAAAAGGATTGGATTAGAGATTATTAATGGTGTTGGACAACTGTAACAAGTTCTGCCCTAGCTAAGGGGAAGACATGGGCAGAATCAAATGGTCGTTGACCAGATGGTGATATTAGAGATGGTGATATAAGCAAAAAAACATATATGATTAGGGAAATTTCCAAGCACAAACATTAAAAAGGAGAGGGTAAGACAATTGATTCAATGGATTATATAAGGTGTTCTGCTTGTATGGTGTTTTAATGTGTGGTTAGGTCCCGGGTGTGTTGCACGCCCGCGTCTGATTCGTTGCCGGCTTTAATTTGTCCTTTAGTTTCTGATTTACTATAACGTTATGAACATCCAACGTGGTGGCCTTTACAGGTTCCAAATTTTTTTTATATAGGTCCATATACAAAATCACTATCAAAGGTTGCTGAAAGAGAAAAATCAATAAAAACAGGCGATGGGCCTAGTAAAACATTATTTTGTTTTACAACTGATTCCTAAGTTTATTCTAAATGGCGACAGGTTATTATGTGGCTAAAGGACACATTAAACGTAAGCTTGCACTATGATAATGGTTATTTAGACACATACACGACCATAAAAGTAAAGTAATAGTGTAATGTTTTACTTAAACTACCTTATAGTTGTATAAAAAGTGTTGTGTTTTATAAGAACAAAATTGAACAGAAAAAGATCGCCATGGTTCTATATTTTACAATATTTGAAATCTGAAGCATAAATCTTGAATTTTAATTATTATCTATTTTTGTTATAAAAGAGTTCCTTAGAGAGAAGGGTCAGTAAGAGGTTGGGTGAAGAGAATTATAAATTGGTGGAAAAGTAAAAAGTATATATTTTATACTTTATTTCTCTTATAATGATATACCTGTTGTTAGTTTATATATTGTGAGAGGTTAAACAGTGCCAGTTTTAATGTATTTAATAAACTATAATTAATATGGTAAATGGATTTATTTTAAATTCAGAGTGGTGTGTAAAACTAAAATTAAATATAGGTTAGGCTTTAAATTCCTGTTTTACTAGTAAAAGAAGGAACATAATCAAGTGTTGACTGACAGAAAAAAAAAAATTTTTTTTTCAGTTTTAAAATAAAGGGTCAATTATATAACTCACCCACCAAAGGTATCTGAAGGAACAAACATTCAATAAATACAGGTGAGGGCCTTAGATAGCCACATATTGTTTTTTACAATATGATTGAATTTGGTTTATTCTAAATTAAAAAAATAGGTTATTCTTTAATTTCTGTTTACTATTAAATATATGAACATCCGTCATTGCTCGACTTACAGATTAATTTAATTTGGTTTTATATAGGTCAATATACAAACATCACTACCAAAGGTTGCCTAAAGAGGATCAAATCCAATAAAACAGGTGAGCCTAGATGACATATATGTTATTATACAACATGATTGCCGCTTTTTTTTTGTGGGGGGGTATATATTCTAAATGCAGGACAGGTTTTTTGTATTGGGGCTAAAGCATTCAGGAAGAAAAATCAATTATTTTATGCTTTAGGATACCAAAAAAAGTTAATCATTAATAGGGATTAAACGTGAAGCTGCACGATTGTTAAACAGGTAGGGATGGCCGGTTTGCGGATCCGAACCCGGATCGCGCGGTATTATCCCGCTTGCGAACGGGTTTTTTTCCGGATTGTTCCGACGTCCGAAACTTTGAACCGGGATTTCTTTTATTTCTAAAATTTTCGAAATTACGAAGATTTCGCGTATTTTAAAATTTTTCGAAAATACGAGAAATCTCGTAATTTCGAGAATATTTTTCATTTTAAGGGTCACGCTTTCAGATTTTCGAATTTTACGTTTTCCGAAAAGTCGCGGATCCTTTCGAGGGGACCCGGATTTTGAGAAGTTTTCGGAATCTCTAGAGTTAACAGTTATTTAGACACATTACAGTAAATAGAAGTACAGATAATAGGTAATGTTTGTCCTTAAACTACCACTATAGGTCGTATAAAAAAAAATTTGAGAAACCGAAACAAACATGAACAGAAAATATCTCCATTAGTTCTATATATACACTATTATTCGGTATATTTAGGGGAAACATTACACAGGCAATAAAAGTAAAGATATGACTTTGATGTTTTTACTTAAAAATAAATAAGTTTGGATAAAAGTTTTTTTATTAAGAACAAAATGAACAAAAAGATCTCCACAGTTTATATTTACAATTGAAATCTGAAGATAAATCTAATTTTAATATTTTTAGCTAGGTTTTGTTTATAACAAAGAGTTTCCTTAGAGAGAAAGTAATTTAGGTTGGGTGCAGATAATTTATTTAAATGGTGGGAAAAAGTATATATTTTATTACTTGTTTTCTCTTATACTGATTAGACCCTGTGTTAGTGTATATACTGTGAGAGTAAACAGTGCAAGTTTTTAATTTTTAATAACTATAATAATAGTTAAATGTATTTATTTAAATTTCAGTGGATGTGTAATATTAAATGTAAATTTAGGTTATCTTAACCATCCTGTTTACTATTAAAAGAAGGAACATTAATCCAGTGTGACGACAGAAAATTTTCTTTTTTAAAATAAAGGTCAATATACAACATCACAACCAAAGGTCTCTGAAGGAACAACATTCAATTTAAAAACAGGTGAGCCTAGATAGCCACATATTTTTTGTTTTACAATTTGATTTGCTTCGGGGTTTTTTTTTTTATTATAAATTAAAAAATAGGTTATTTCTTTAATTTCTGATTTTACTATTAAATATATGAAACATCCCGTCATTGTGACTTACGCATTAATTTTATGGTTTGTATATAGGTCCATATACAAAAATCACTACCAAAGGTTGCTAAGAGACAATATACCAATAAACAGCGTGAGGAGCTAGATGACATATATGTTTTATTATTACAACATGATTGCTTGTTATATTATAAAATGCAGACAGGTTTTTATATTGTGGCTAACGCATCATGTATCATCAATATTTTACGCTTAGGATACCAAAAAGTTGACATTGAAAGGATTAAACGTAAGCTTGCACGATGTTAAAACAGGTATGTAGGACACATTACACAGTCAATAGAAGTAAAAATAATAGTGTAATTGTTTTGCTTAAACTACATTATTAGTTGTATAAAATATTGTTTTTTTTTTTTAAAAAAACAGAAAAAAATTAAACAGAAAATGAACATCCGTCAGTGCACTACAGATACTTAATTTTTTTTATATCGTGGTATACAAACTTAGAGATGTCCGAAAACTTCGAAAAATCGGTCCGCGGGAGGATCGCGGATTTTCGAAAAAATCCGTTAAATTCGAAAATCGCCGAGCGGACCTTGTTAAAACTAGTAAAATGGAAAGGTCAGCAAAATCCGCATTAAAAGTGGTTAAATAGCCTTGGTAATGGACACTAATCACTCAGGGACCTGGGTAATGTCCTTAGAAACACGTATCAATGCCTACATATACCTAAAAAATTACAGTCCGATAGCGAGAACGGTATTTTTCGAAAATACGAGGGGATTCCGTAAAACGAGGGGATTTCCGTAAAAACGAGGACCTCCGTAAACATGCATCTCCGCACAAACTTTTTTACGATTCAGTAAAAACGTGTAATCATGTTAGCCTGCCATGGCTAAGTAGTCATGTGGCTTGCTCCGTCTAGGCGCTGCCTAGATAGACATATTTTTGTTTTGCAACATGATTGCTGAGTTTATTCTAATGCAGACCGGGTATTTTTAGTGGCTAAGCCCACTAAACATAAGCTGCATTATGTATGATAATGGTTATTTAGACAAATACATAAAATAAAAGTAAAAATAATAGTGTGGAATGTTTACGTAAACTACATTATAGGTTGTATAAAAAGTTTTTTTTTTAAGAAAAAATGAACAGAAAAGATCTCAATACTTCTATATATTACAGTATTGACATCTGAAGAACAATATTAATTTTAATTATTTTAGCTATTTTTGTTAGAAAAGATTTTTAGGTTGGTGTAGATAATTTATGAATGGTAAAAAAATATATATTTTAATATATTCTTGTGTTCTAATGATGACATACAGTGTGTAAGTTACATATTTGTGAGAGTAAAGAGTGCTATTCTATTTATGTATGACTATAATTAATATTTAAATATATTTGTTTTTAAATTTCAGTGGTCCGAAATAAAGTTTTATGTGTAGGTTTTGCTTACTTTCTATTACTATTCAAAGTAGGAACATTAATCAGTGTGACTCACAGATAATTTTCATTTTTAGATAAAGGTATATATAACACTCACCACCAAGGTCTCTGAAGGAACAACATCCAATAAAACAGGTGATGCTAGATAGGTACATATTAGAATAATAATGACGCACTGCTACTCCTGCCGGAATTAAAGTCTGAATGCTGGAGGTCGATAATACTTAGAAATAAAAAGAGGAAAAAAGAAACTCCTTACACAGTGCAGACAGCTAGTAAAGTGACACTAGCACAAAAGGCAGGAAAAAAGGAAGTATAAAAGTAACCTTTATTCAATATACATTAAACTTCACATATTAACACAATATAAAATCATTAGCATAGGTGCGGGTGTTGGGAGATGAATAGAAGTAAAATTTCAGTTGTCTGAATTAACTCACAAATATGTAAACTTACCACATGTATGTCATCATTAGAACACAGAATATATATAAAATATATATTTTTTTACCAGTCATAAATTATCTACACCAACCTAAAAATCTTTTCTAAAGTTTTTTTTTATAAGAAAAAAAGGAAACAGAAAAGATCTCAATACTTTCATATATTACAGTATTTGACATCTGAAGAACAAATATTAATTTTAATTATTTTTAGCTATTTTTGTTAGAAAATTTTTAGGTTGGTGTAGATAATTTATGACTGGTAAAAAATATATATTTTAATATATTCTTGTGTTCTAATGATGACATACGTTGTAAGTTTACATATTTGTGAGAGTAAGAGTGCTACTTCTATATTATTTATGACTATAATTAATATTTAAATATATTTTTTTAAATTTTCAGTGTCCGAAATAAGTTTTATGTTAGGTTTTGCTTACATTTCTATTTACTATTCAAATAGGAACATTAATCAGTGTGACTCACAGATATTTTCATTTTTAGATAAAGGTAACAATATACCATCACCACCAAGTCTGTGAAGAACAACATCCAATAAAACAGGTGAGCCTAGATAGGTACAATTAGAATAATAATGACGCACTGCTACTCCTGCGTCGGAATAAAGCTGATGCTGGAGGTCTCGATAATACTTAAAATAAAAAGAGGAAAAAAGAAACCTCCTTACACAGTGCAGACAGCTAGTAAAGTGACACTAGCACAAAGGCAGGAAAAATGGAAGTATAAAATTAACCTTTATTCAATATACATGTAATACTCACATATTAACACACATTAAAATCCATATTAGTCATAGTTGCGTGGTGGTTGGGAGTGACCATAGAAGTAAAAATTTTCAGTTGTCTGAATTAAGGGGCGCAAGAGCCCCCAGGGGAATATCCAGGACCGCACCAGGAGCCCAGCAGGGGACCCAGCGAAAGGCCCAACCTCAGCCAACTACCACACCCAGGGACCCCAACACAACGATGGCCCATACAGACCAGAGACCACCCAAGAAAACTCTTCTAAAAGATCTGCTATTACCTACCAACAAAGGCAGACCTCAATAAAAAGTACACCAGCAAATCCAAAACAAGTGCGAGCAGAGGTCTCGCTAATTAGAAATGATATTTTAAAGAGGTACTAAATAGAGTGAGGACTGGAAGAGAACACCAAGCCACAAACCAACAGCTACAGGTGGTCACGCCAAGTAGTAACCGGAACCACTAAGAGCCCTTAGAGACTTATTTAGCACAAAATGGAAGACTGGAAAACAGAGGCCGACGCAAAAACATCCGGGATAAGGGCTACCAGAATCCATCCCAGACCATAAATTACAAGAAACAGCGAAACAATTTATTCAATAGGTCCTAAACTGGAAACCCACAAGACATGCGTTGGACAGGAATAATAGAGAGTTAAACCCAAAGGCGCCTCTAAATACACAAGGGACGTAATATGAGAGTACCCCTAGCGTCTGACTGAAAGAGCAAATCCTCTCAAAATACCGCCTTCTTACACGGACCTAACAGGGAGAACATCAACATTCAACTATACCAGATCTTGTCACCATCCACACTTGCAGCAGAGGCAAAACTACAGCCCCCTGCTACAAATATATGAAATACCACCTCCCATACCGCTGGAGATTCCCTTACAAAACCATTTTAAAAAAACGTGAAGGGTGACCCCACATCTCGGATCCAGCGGACTGCCGGGCCTTCTGCGGCAGCACCAACTCCGGGCATAGAGCTGCCAGGACTGGAAAACCAATCCCGACCCTAGCAGAGGGGCCCCAACCAATTCTGTCGCCACAACCAAACTCAGATACCGAAAACATCCAGGCGGAAAAAAGGAGTACGTCATGAATCGCAAAGATTCCCACACTTCAACAAGTCCAACACCTTCCTCACCATTAATCATGTAGAGGAGTCTGGATGGACGAGTCTTCATCCCTAAATATACCACGTTTGCCCATAAATGTATAGTTCCAACCTCCTACGCCCACATATTCATAAGCAACCCAACTTCACCCCCTCCCCATGATTAAACATGCTAACATGACAGAGTGCCCCACATACCAGAAGAACCAAAAAAAAGAAAAGGAGGACGGCGGAGCGGGAGCTGGGAGAGACCAGGGACCTCCTTAGATACGACCAACCCCACTGAAACCCCATTCCGCAGTGACAAACCTCCTTGGAAATGGAGTTATCCCCCCTTATGCGACCCAGCACACAATAACATATATGATGCAAAGTGTTTAAAATGTACCAATTGTCTGGCAATCTTTGTTTTTTAAAATGTTTATTTGTTTTCTGTTGTTTATGCAGTTCCGATCGAACAAAGTCTCTCCACATATCTAGTCAGAAAGGGTCTCACAGGTTGTCGATTGGACATGCTCCTGCCGGCCGACGGCCCTCCCTCCTCCACATATCGCTGTTCACTCCTGGTCCGCATGGTGAGTACCAAAAACAACCACCACAACACACTAGACTGCAAGCGCACTCGCCTCCACTTAGATTAAAAATATGGGTAAAGATCTCGCTCCTTGAACTCTAGGGGCTAAAACACCCCCAAAAAAAGGCACCTGACTCTCAGAGAACTGGAAAACAATGAAACCCCAAATAGTCTACTAAAGAAAACCCATTTTGACCCATCAGTTCATGACGCTTCGCAGCCCGAGAATTTCCAAATTCCAATACATGGCCTCTCCACCCAAAGAGAGCAGGCGGTAACAACCTTGTTTCATAAAATCTGGCACCTTCCACCCAATCCAACAGAACAGGGACCCCCAAGGCAGATTCCTATTACTCCATGGTATTCTAAATGACATTCCGATCCTTCTTTAAACATTTATGCCTCCCAACAGCGGCCAACTCAACTCCTAAAGAAGGTAACGCAAATTAAACAACTGAACCCTGCCCATTTACAAGATAGTAGGTGGAGACTTCAACTCCATACTCGCAACCGGGAATAGATCCCCATAACAGATCATAACAGAGAAATACAACATAGCACGCTCCAACCCGTCAACTATTAACGAGCCCTAAATCTTTATTGACCTATACAGAATAACGAAACCCGAAGTCCGTTGCCTAACCTTCGTCTCTCACCCACCAAACCCACTCTCGTATAGACCTGCTTAGGCACCAGCCCACTCTTAAAAAACCCATATCGTTGTGATTTATACATCCAATCTCATGGTCAGACCAGCCCCCATAGAAATTGATATATACTATCTCAATATAACCTAAAAGTCATTGCCACGGGAGGCTGAATGCACCGCAATGGCCGAACACCCACATAAGAGAACAGCTCTCTCACAAAATCCAGGAATTCTTCCAGATAAACACAGACTCCGTACCGAAATAGCCACGTCATGGGAAGCACATAAAGCTACAATAAGGGCCCATATCATATCTGCCCTTACGCATTTGTGAAAACGCAAATTGAGAGGAGACCATAACAACAAGTCAAGAAAAGACCAAAAGCCCATAGAAACAATCCACGATAACAAACCCTGACCGATCCTCCTTCCGCAGGTACTATCCCTCCGCAATCAACTTAAAGATATACCATACACAAAGTCGATCCTCTTAACATGCTCCGCAGGATATTACACGACAAAAGGAAAAACAAAGCTAATGCCTTACTGGTTAGACAACTAACCAAAAACAAACAAACTCTATTCCAACCTTCATAATATCATCAGAGGGAATGAATGACACTCCCCGCAGACCAGGTGGGTAACAGCGTATCGACACAATGACTACAAATCCCGATACCAGCAGTTAGACAGCCATTCCTGACACCAAACAACACCCTACCTCACACACAATTCCTACAGGAAGCTAGATTTCCCACCACATATCCGCAGAAGACGCACCAACCTTAACGCCCCCATTCACTCTAAAGGAGCTAACAGCATATTAAAGGAAAATCGTCCCACCAAAAACTCCCCAGGACCGACGGCGCACACTCAGCTACTATAAAACCTACAGAAACTACTGGCCCAAAACTGTTAGCCCTATACAACTCCTTCCTGGAAGGAGCCTCTATCCCCAAAAACAAGACTCATTCCCACATTATAGTCCTTCCAACCAGGAAAAGAACCCAAAATACTGCCATAAAAATACAGGCCCATAGCCCCTCTTGAACACAGATCTCAAAAATACACAAAAACTATCGCAAATTAGATGGCCTGCCTCTACCCAACAATATCCACCGGACCAAGTGGGAGTTGTCCGTCGCCAGAAAAGAGCGGAGACAATACACGCAGAGCATAGACCTCATTAGACATTCTAAACCGCCCACAAAAAGGAGGCTTATCTTAAGCCCTAGCGCCGAAAAAGCATTTGATCGATAGACTGGAGATTTCTGAGACATACAATACAGAAGTTGGGATCATGGAAAAGCCTAGAGCCATACAAACCTTACACAACGCCAACAGCATTAATACAAACTCCACCACCTTCAACCAACAACGGAAAAACGTCAGGGCTCCCCCTCTCTCACTGCTCTATTCATTCATGTGCATGGAATCACTAGCAGCCACATGTTCAGAGTACACCCCAACATCAGAGGAATACAACTCACCTATGAGAATTCACTGTAGCTTATGCAGATGATGTTTTGATCCACCTAACATCCCGCTTTCCTCTCTCGAAACACCCTAAACCCCTCCTCATTCACTTTGGCAAATTATCGGGTACAAAATGAACCAAAATCAAGTCGAAGCCCTACCACTAAAACATCCCACTTAACACCTTTGAAACCTTGAAACCTTGAAAGGAAAAACACACCCTACACGTGGAGAACAAAGTCCATAAAATACCTTGGCATCACCTCACCCCCAACTACCAAACATATATAATGCAAATACCCAGGGGCTAGACACAATGGGAAAAGACATGAATTAGATGGAAAAATTTACCAAGACCTGGCTGGAGACTGACACTCTAAAAATGAACATCCTCCCCAAACTATTAATACCTTCTTTGAAACTCTCCCCATCAGGTCCCTCAAAGGCCATACAATACTTTCAATCGACCTGCTTTTCCAGGGATTGCTGTGGCAGGGCAAACGCCATAGAGTACCACAATCAGTGATGACAGCACACAGAACCATGGCGGTCTAGCAGCCCCATCATTTAACAGATACTACCTTAGCAGGAACATCTCAGAGTCCTAGCACACTGGTCCCAACCTAACAAAACAGCAAAATGGGCGACAATCGAGCAAGACTGGGTGCCAGACACAATTGGGCGCCTTTTTGTGGGACGGGGGAAAAAACCCCCACAAAACTAAATAGGTCTTTTTCCACTCAATGCAAAGCACAATAAAGACCTGGAAAGTATGTAAAAAGGTATTATGAGAGTCCAGGTTCGCCCTCCACCCTCCTTCCATATAGGGCAACCGGATTCCCTCCAGGAGCGCTCGGGGCCAACAAGTCAAATGGCTACACACAAAGGATGACAAGAGTGGAGAAGTGGACATAGGCTAACCGGAGAACTATTGACCTTTGATGAACTGGCCACTCACGCCCCTTCAAAAACTCTCCCATTCCAATTCTTTTACCTACACAAAGCAATTATCCAACAGACCTCCGCAACAAACGTTTCGCATCGGGAGAACTTGAAAGGATCTTCTACACTGGCCCCTCCCAAAAACGGGCTTATATCCCCATATACAGCCGGACCGACAGGAACTGACAGTAAACCAAACAGGCCCACACACCTACATGCGAAAATGGGAAAAAGACATAGGCAAACCATCCAGAGTCCCATGGAGGACATTAGGTCCTCGGCCAAAACCACCTCTATCTGCACTTGTTACTAAGAAAACAATCTACAAACTTTACTAGATGGTACCAGACCCCCACAAAACTACTATACAAGCTCTTCCCAAACAATCCCCCTCCTGCTGGAGTTGCCAGTGAGAGGAAGGTTCCTATACCACATCATGTGGACCCTGCACACTAATCAAGCCATACTGACACAGGCCACCAACTGCCTACAAAAGACGGCTAAAGAGGAAGCTGCCAAAAGACCGCTATATCTACTACTGGTGTGCCCCATTCCCAGGGATACCACCTACCTCTTCAGAAAATGGCATCACAATATATGACAGCGGCGAGATGTGAATACCAAAATCCTGGAATCAAACACCCCCCCAAAACAGAAAATGGCGCTGATCAAACAGATTAAGGATATACGAGAATGGAATACCTCACGGCAACTCAGGTCAATAAAATCCCCAGGTTCGGGACAAGATATGGACCCCATTGAACAATATTCTCCAGACCTATGACAATACCACACCATATGGCAACGCTCTGGCATCCCCTCATTCAACCTGCACACACTACACATAGCCAGAAACCAGAAACTACTCTCCCCCCTACCCGGGGGCACCCCCCCCCGCGGGTAGTTTTCGTGGTAGTTAGAAACGACGGAAAGGAGGGGCCACCCGGGACCCAACAACAATAATAATTAAAAGCCAATAATGTTATGAATGTATGTGGAAATAAATGACCCAATACCAACTTGAAATCGTAGACACAGGACAATAGCAAATATCAATTGTAAACATTGTGCATCTAAGAGGGAGACCAAATGTTGATAGTCGGATACAATTCAATTACTTGAAATATCTGTGTTAAGTAAGACGAGGGGTATCCAAAAGCTAATAGAGGGCAGGACGCAGGAGACACATACAAAAGGGTACACCACAAACACCTGTCTCTATATCATCACCAATGCAGACGGGACCGGGAGAACGAGGCATGGACGGCGACGGCGGCGGAGACGAGCCTAAAACCCCCCCCCAAAAAAAGGCGGTGGGGGGGCGCCTCGGGGGGGGAGGGCGGACAGGACGACCGGACAACGCCACCACACCAAAAGAGCCACAGGCATCAAGGCACTATTGAAAGCCGGGGCGGGGGTCCGTTCCGTCCTCCGGGCAGCACCGCCACCACTTAGATGAGCTAAAGCTTAAACCCAAAGGCCCTAGGAGAGACTTCTCGAAAAGTTAAGTAAGTTAAATCAGTACTAAGAAATAATTTGTTATAGCATATGTCTATAACAACCAGAATTGTAGTACAATACTAAGGACAATGTGACATACTATCTGGCTGTAATAAAATAAGTAGTTTATTGAATATGGAATATCAATGAACGAATGTTTGGAATATGGGAAGCGGTTTATTTTTGAAAAATAAAAAAGTAATTTTCAAAAAAAAAAGATGGCTGCAACAGTAATGGAGAGGTGGTCAGTAGGTGTGTGTACCTGTGCCCAAGGTGGGGGTTTAAAAAAAAATAATATTTGATTATTGATAAAAATATTTTTTTTACTTAGTTTACCTTAAGCATGGCTGCACAGTAATGGATATGTAGATCATAGGTGTGTGTACCGTGGTCGGGTTGGGGGTTATTAAAAAAACAACTTTTTGATAATGGTCAAAAATTTTTTTTAACTTAGTTACCCTGAAGTATGGCGGCCACAGTAATGGATAAGTAGATCAGAGTGTGTGTAACCTGTGTCAGGTTAGGTGTTTAAAAAAACAACCTTTTTTGATTGATTGGTCAAAATAAATTTTTGACGTTAGATACCCTTTAGTATGGCGGTCTGCAACAGTAATGAGGGTAGGGCAGAGGTGATGACCGTGTCAGGTTAGGGGTTAAACAAAAAACCTTTTTTGATTGATGGTCAAAATTTTTTTTTTTACTTTAGTTACCCTTTAAGTAGGCTGCAACAGTAATGGAGGGGTAAGGTCCGTAGGTGTATGTACCTGTGTCAGGTGGGGTTAAAAAAACAAAAACTTTTTAGATGATTGGTCAAAATTAGTTTTTTTGACTTTTAGTTACCCTTAAAATACGGCTGCCACCAGGAATGGAGAGATAGGTCAGTAGGTAGTACCTGTGTTCCGGTTGGGGGTTAAAAAAACAAAGTTTTTTGATGATTGCGTCAAAAATTTGTTTTTTTGACTTTAGTTACCTTTGAAGTATGGCTGCTGCAACATTCATGGGTGGTAGGTCAGTAGTGTATTGTAACTGTGCCACATGGGGTTAAAAAACAAACTGTTTAGATGATTGGTCCAACGTTTTACTTTAGTTACCCCTTTAATATGGCTGCCACTAGTAATGGATACGTTAGATCAGTAGGTGTGTGTTGTACCTGTGTCGGCTGGTGGGTTTAAAAAAACAAAATTTTTTGATGATTGGTCAAAGATTAGTTTTTTTGAATTTTGTTACCATTTAGGTATGGCTGCAAAACAGTAAGGATCATTACCCATCCAATAATCGCCTACCCGATCCACCAATTCCAAACCCTAGCACCAGGCAAACACACACAAGTTTTCAGGTAGGTCTTCTTGGCAGCAACATTACACTATCTCCTTCCTCTAATGGAGTCCCCTAACCATACCACCTGCTAGCAGGTTGTCTCCTCTCTTGTATCGAGGTGGCAGTTCCCTGGGTACTCAAGGGATTAGCTGCTTCCATACCGCTAATTCCGAGATGTCTTCCTCTACTAATTACCTAAGGTGACAAATATGTTGGGATGGGCAGCTGGGAAGAAGCAAACCTTATAATTGTCCCCCCACTCCTTTAGTAACCATAACAAAAACTACCTCCTCCCTCAACCTTCTCGGTCCCACTTCACCCACCTCTATACTGGCCCAGCATGCTGTCCTCCCAGATTTGCCAATCCCTGCAATGCTGCAAGCTTGCTATCTTAGATTCTTACATCAGCTTCTAAACGGGAAACCCCCCACTCACACCTGGACACCAGACATAGGTACCCTGGAAACATCGTGCAGGTATGGTGCAAATGAAATTACAGGTTATTATTTTAAATGTTTTTGAAGTGTACAAATTCTCTACATTATAAAAAGTAAGGTGTTAGATGTAGATAGAATATAGGGGACGTTTTATTAATGATAACTTTGGGTATCTCGAAGATTAAATGGTGATTTTTATTCCCCAGTCTTTAGCCACCACAATAAAACCGCTTGCCTTTAGAATAACACAAAAAAACCAAAGCAATATATTGTAAGACAGAAATAAATATGTCTCTCAGGCCTCCACTGTTTATTGGATGTCGTCTCTAGCAACCATGGTGGTGATGGGTATATGGACATTTATAAAAAATAAAGAAAAGATTAATCTGTAAGTCACAACGATGGATTATTCATATATTTAATAGTAAATCAGAAAGAAAGTATAACCATTTTTAATTTCAAAATTTAAGCAAAGTAAAATGTTGTAAACAAAATATGTGCCTACTAGGCCTTACCAGTTTTATGGATGTGTCTCTTTCAGAGTACCTTGGTGGTGATGTATATATGGAACCTGTATATAAAAAAAAAAAATGAATCTGTGAGTCACACTGATTAATATTCAACTTTTAATAGTAAACAATTCAGCATAACCTAAGGTAAAAATTTAATTCAGACAACTGACATAAATTTATACTTCTATTCCAACACCAGGGCACTATGACTAAGATGGATTTTTATATGTGTGTTAATAGGTGAAGTTTAATGTATATTGAATTAAAGGTTACATTTTAATTACTTCCTTTTCTGCCTTTTGTGATAGTGCGTCACTTACTAGTGTCTGACTGTGTAGGAGGTTCTTTTTTCTCTCTTTGTATTTTCTAGTATTCTCGACTCCGCATTCAGCTTTCTTCCGAGGCAGGAGTAGCAGTGCGTCATATTGATTTCTATATGTACCTATATAGGAATCACCTGTTCTATTGGATGTTGTTCCTTCAGAGACCTTTGGTGTGATGTTGTATATGGACCTTATCTAAAAAATGAAAATTTAATCTTGTGAGTCCACTGATTAATGTCCTACTTTGATAGTAAAATAGAAATGTAAGCAAAACATACAATAAAATTAGTTCAGACCAACTGAAATTAAAAACAAATACATTTAAATATTATTATAGTCATTAAATAAATTAAATTAGCACTCTTACTCTCACAAATATGTTAAATTACCAATGTATATCATCATTAGAACATAGAATATATAAAAATATATATTTTTTGACCAGTCATAAATTATCGACACCAACCTAAAAATTTTTCTAACAAAAATAGCTAAAAATAATTAAATTAAGATTTGGTCTTCAGATGTCAAAATACATGTAATATTATAGAAATAATATCAAAGACCCGCGCTTTGCAGCGGAGATGTATCAACTACTCCAGCCAGTCCCCGCACCACACCCTGAAATTTTGGTAAAAAAAATCTGGGGACAGCCAGTATGGGAGGAGTCAAAATTCATTTCCCCACCATTCACCCCCACCTAAAAAAAAAATTCTATTTTATTCACTACGAAATTTTGGTGAATAACCCCCCACCACCCATTTACCAGTCCGCACACAAGACCCCCACTATCCTCTCTGTCCACCCTCCAAACCCTTCCCTTTACACCTCACCAGTCCCCGCACACACCGTTGAGGGCTTTGCCTTGTGGTTAAACATCGTCTCCAGCCATTAGTGGCAGGAGTTCAACATTATATTTCCCCCCCCACCATTCCCCCCACTGCTAAAAAAAATTTTTTTTTATTCAACAACGGAAATTTGGTGAAATAACCCCCACCACCCCTCCCAGTCGCCCCGATACCCCCCACATTCCTCCTCTTGTCCCCCTCCAACCCTTCCCCTTACACCTCAGCCGTCCCCGCACAAAAAGTGGGGCTTTGCCACGGTTTTGGTTAAAAATCGGTCCAGCCGTTTAGTTGTGCAGGGAGTTCAAAAAAATTCTATTCCCCCCCATTCACCCCCACCCTAAAAAAACTTTTGTTAACTTTACTGGTAAGAGGAGTATGCATACAAAAATTTGTTGACATCGGACCAACCATATAGATTTGTATAGCTGTAGCTAGGTAACCATAAGTCTGGCAATGTCAGATACTCACCGTACAGGTGGAATTTCGAAACGAAAACGGCTAACTTTTGTAAGTAAGTGCATGAATGAGCCTGCCAAGTAAGCCGTCTGCCTCCACGGCAAGTAGGAGAATTAGTGATGAGTTAGTGATGAGTGAGGAGTGAGGGCTTTGCCTTTTAGTAGTATAGATGGAGATCTTTTCTGTTCACTTTCATTGTTTGAAAAAAACGTTTTATACAATATATAGTTAGTTTTAAGAAAAACAATTACACTATTAACTTTACTGCTATTGATGGTAATATAACCATTGATATCAATATAAGGTTACGTTAATACTTATTATGATAAACTATTTGTATCCTGAAGCTTTTAAATGGTTGATTTTCTTCCCAAGTCTTTAGCCCACACAATAATAACTGCTGGCCTTTAGAAAAAACCCAAAGCAATTCATATGTAAGAAAGAAATATATGTCTCTCTTAGGCCTCAACTGGTGTATTGGATGTTGTCTACTTCAGCAAACCATTGGTGGGTGATGTTGTCTTATGGAACCTTTATAAAAAATAAAGAAAGATTAATTCGGTAAGTCACCAACGATGGATATTCAGCTATTGAATAGTAAAATCAGAAATGAAAAAGTATACCTAGTTTTTAATTAAAATAAGCCAAAGTATTATGTTGTAAACAAAATATCTGCTATCTGCCTACCAGTGTTATTGGATGTGTCTCTTCAGGACCTTTGGTGGTGATGTAATATGGACCTTTAATAAAAAAAAAAAATGAATCTGTTGAGTCACAGTGATTGATTTCCAACTTTTAATAGAAAAAAACAATTCAGAATAACCAAGTAAAAAAATTAATTCAGACAACTGAAATTTATAGTCTATCTCCAAAAAAACACCAGGCACTATGCTAAGATGGATTTTTATTATGTGTGTTAATTGTGACGTTGTAAGGTATATAAATAAAGGTTACATTTTAATTACGTTCCCATTTCCGCCTTTGTGCTAGTGTCACTACGAGCTGTGCATGTGAAGGAGGTTCTTTTTTCTCTCATTTTATTTCTAAGTATTATCGACCTCCAGCTTCAGCTTATTCAGGCAGCAGGGAGTAGCACCAAGTGCGTCATATTTATTTCAATATTGTACTTATCTAGGCAATCACATTTTTATTGGATGTGTTCGTCAAGAGACCTTTGGTGGTGGGGTGATGTGTCATCGGGACCTGTATCTAAAAATGGAAAATTTAACGGTGAGTACCTGATTAATGTTCCTTACTTTTAAAGTTAAAATAGAAATGTAAGCAAAACCTAACAATTAAAAGTATTTGGACCACTGAAATTTAAAACAAATTATTTAAATATTTAATTATAGTCATAAATAAAGTAAAAGTAGCACTCTTTACTCTCACAAAATATGTAAACGTTTACAACATGTATGTCATCATTAGTAGAACACAGACAGAATAATATACAAATATATCTTTTTACCAGTCATAAAGGATCTTCACCAACCTAAAAATCTTGTTCTAAACAAACATAGCTTAAAAATAATTAAAATTAAGAGTTGTTCTCAAGAGTCAAAACTGTAATATATAGAAATAATATCAAAATACCCGCGCTTCGCAGGGAGATGATTCAAATACCTCAGCCAAGTACCAGCACACAACCCTGAAATTTTGGTAAAAATGGTCCAGCGTTTAGGGGCAGGAGTTCAAAATTTATTCCCACCCATCCCCCCCACCTATAAAAAATATTATATTTGGTATTGAATACGAAATTTGATGAAATAACCCAACCAACCCCTCCCCCGGTCCCGCCCCCAATACCCCCCACCATTCCTCTCTGTCCACCCTCCAAACCCTTCCCCTTACACCTCAGCCAGTCCCCGCACACACTCTGAAATTTTGGTTAAAAAATCGTCCAGCCGTTAGTGTGCAGGAGTTCAAAATTCTGCTCCCCCCCATTCACCACACCTAAAAAAAAAAATATTTTGTATCAATACGAAATTTTGGTGAAAATAACCCCCAACACCCCTCCCCATCCAACCCAATACCCCACCACATCCTCTCTACACCCTCCAAACCCTCCTTTACACCTGGCAGCCGCAGCCCCGCACCGACACCCTGGAAAAATTTTGGTAAAAATCAGGTCCAGCCGTTAGTGTGCAGGAGTTCAAAAATTCTATCCCCCCCATTCACCCCCACCCTAAAAAAATATTTGTTACCTTTTCTGGTAAAGGAGTAATGCATACAAAAATTTGGTTGAAATCGGACCAAAACCATATAGATTTGTATAGCGGAGAAGCGAGGTACCATAAGTCTGGGCAATGTCAGTAATCACACTTACAGGTGGAAGTTCGAAACGAAACCGCTTAACGTTTGTAAGTAAGGGGCAATGGAAAGAGCCATGCCAAATTTAAGCCGTTCTGCCTACACGGCAAGTTGGAGACTTAGTGGATGAGGGAGTGAGTGCTAGTGAGTGAGTGGGGGCAGGGCTTTGCTTTTATTAGTATAGATGGAGATCGTCTTTTGTCACTTCATTTTGTCTTGAAAAACGTTTTTATACAAATATAGATAGTTTATGGAAAAAAAACAGGATTCCACTACTTAACTTTACTTCTATTAGACTGTGTAATAATAACCATTGATATCATATAAGGGGACGTGGAATACTTATTCAATGATAAAAAACTTTGGTTATCCTGAAGCTTAAATGGTGATTTTTCTCCCAAGTCTTAGCCACACAAAAATAAACCTGCTTGCCTTTAGAATAAACCAAAGGCAATCATATTGGTAAGACAGAGAATATATGTCTCTCTAGGCCTCACATGGTTATTGGAGTCGTCTATTCAGCAAACCATTGGTGGTGATTGTTGTATATGGACCTTTATAAAAAATAAAGGAAAGGATTAATCTGTAAGTAACAACGAGGGATATCCATATATTTATAGTAAAATCCAGAAATGAAAGGATAACCTATTTTTAATTTAAAATAAGCCCAAGAGTAATCATGTTGTAAAACAAAATATGTGCCTATCTAGGCCTTCCAGTTTTATGGATGTGGTCTTTCAGAGACTTTGGTGGTGATGTTAATATGGACCTTTATAAAAAAGAAACTGAATCTGTGAGGTCCACACTGATTAATATTCCAACTTTAAAGTAAAAACAATTCAGCATAAACCTAAGGTAAAAATTTAATTCAGACAACTGCTGAAATTTATACTTCTACTCCCAACACCAGGCACTATGGCATAAGGATGGATTTGTTATAGGTGTTAATATGGTGAAGTTTTAATGTATAGTGAATAAAGGTTACATTTAATTTACTTCCCATTTCCTGCTTGTGCTAGTGTCACTTACTAGTGTCTGCACTGCTGTAAGGAGGTTTCGTTTTCTCTCATTTATTTTTAAAGTATATCGACCTCAAGCATTCAGCTTTATTCGGAGCAGGAGTAGCAGTGCGTCATTATTTAGTTCTAATTTGGACCTACTAGGATCACCTGTTTTATGGATGTGTTCCTTCAGAGACCTTTGGTTGTGGGGGGGGGGTGGGTGATTTTGTAATATGGACATTATTAAAAAAATGAAATTAATCTGTGAGTCACACTGATAATGTTCTACTTTTAATTTAGTTAAATAGAAATGTAAGCAAAACCTAACAATAAACTGTATGTTGGACCACTGAAATTTAAAACAAATACATTTAATATAATTATAGTCATAAATGTAAATTACAAAAATTAGCACTTCTTTACTTCACAAATATGTAATTTACAAATGATATTCATCAATTAGAACATTAGAAATATATATAAAATATATATTTTTTCACCAGTCATAATGATCTACACCAACCTAAAAAATCTTTTAACAAAAACAATAGCTAAAAATAAATTTTAAAATTAAGATTTTCTCAGATGTTCAAAGACGAATATATAGAAAAATACTATCAAAAATACCAGCGCTTCGCAGCGGAGAGTATCAAAAATACCTCACCAGTCCCCGCACACCACCCTGAAATTTTTGGTTTTAAAAACTCGGTCCAGGTGAGTGTGCAGGAGTTTCAAAATTATTCCCCATTCACCCCACCCTAAAAAAAAATATATATTTTGTCTAATTGAACTACGAAATTTGGGTGAAAATTACCCCAAACCACCCTACCCGTCCGCCCCCAATACCCCCACCATTTCCCTCTCTGGCCACCCTCCAAACCCTTCCCCTTACACCTCAGCCAGTACCAGCACACCACTCTGAAATTTTGGTAAAACATCGGTCAAGCGTTTAGTGGCAGCGTTCAAAAATTCTATTCCCCCCCATTCACCCCACCCTAAAAACAATATTTTTATGCAACTACGAAATTTGGTGAAATAACCCCCCCACCCTCCCATTCCACCCCCCAATACACCCCACTATTCCTCTCTGTCCACCCTACAAACCCTTCCCTTTACCTCAAGCCAGTCCCGCACACAACCCTGAATTTTGGTAAAAATCGGTCCAGCCGTAGTGTGCAGGAGTTGTCAAAATCTATTCCCCCCCCATTCACCCACCCTAAAAAAATTTTTTTTTATTCAATACGAAATTTTGGTGTGTGACAATACCCCACACCCATCCCCGTCTGCCCCCATTACCCCCCACTATTCCTCTCTGTCCACCCCTCCAAACCCTTACCCGCTTACCAACCTCAGCCAGTCCCCGCACACAACCGTGAGGGCTTTGCCTTTTTGGTAAAATGCGCCAGCCGGTAGGGGGCAGGAGTTCAAAAATTCTATTCCCCCCACATTCACCCCCACCTAAAAAAAAATTTCGTAACCTTTTACTTGCTAAAGGAGGTATATGCATACCAAATTTGGTGAAACCGGACCAAACCATATAGATTTGTATAGCTTGTAAGCTAGGTAACCATAAAGTCTGGCAATGCAGATACCTCACCGTTACAGTGGAATTTCGAACAGAACACTGCTAACTTTTGTAAGGTAAGGTGCAATGAAGGAGCCTGCCAAATTTAAGCCGTCTGCATCCCGGCAAGTAGGAGAATTAGTGAGTGATGAGTTAGTGAGGAGTGAGTGAGTGAGGGCTTGGCCTTTTATTAGTATAGATGGAGATCTGTTTGTTCAATTCATTTTGTTGAACAACGTGTTTTTATAAAATCTATAGTATAGTTTGAGACCCCTCCCCCCAATTACATATAACTTTACTTCTATTGACTGTGTCATATAACCATTGATAGATATAAGGTTACGTTTAATCGTATTAATGCTAAAACTGTATCCTGAAGCTTAAATGGTGGATTTTTTGCCCCAGTCTTTAGCCACACATATAACCTGCTTGCCTTTAGAATAAACCAAAGCAATCATATTGTAAGACAGAAATATATGTCTCTCTAGGACTCACCTGTTTTATGGATGTTGGTCTCTTCAGCAAACATGGTGTTTGATGTTGTATATGGACATTTATTAAAAATAAAGAAAAGAAAGATTAATCATTGTAAAGTTCACAACATGGATATTCATAGATTAATAGTAAATCAGAAATGAAAGTATAACCATATTTTGTAATTTTTAAAATAAGCCAAGTATCATGTTGTAAAACAAAATATTGCCTATTAGGCCTATACCAGTTTTATTGGATGTTGTCTTTCAGAGACCTTTTGGTGGTTATGTTTTATATGGACCTTTATATAAAAAAATAAAAATGCATCTGTGAGTCACACTGATAAATTCCAACTTATTTAATAGTTAAAACCAATTCAGCATAACCCTAAGGTACAAAATTTAATTCAGGACCACTGAAATTAACGTCTATACTCCCAACACCAGGCACTAGGGCTAAGATGAGATTTTTATATGTGTGTTAATAGTGAGTTTTAATGTATATTGAATAAAGGTACATTTTAATTACTTCCCATTCCTGCCTTGTTGCTAGTGTCACTTTACTAGCTGTCTGCACGGGTAAGGAGGTTTCTTTTTTTCTCATTTTATTTTTCTAAGTATTATCGACCTCCGCATTCAGCTTATTCCGAGCAGGAGTAGCAGTGCGTCATTATTTTTTCCGAATAATTGTACCCTATCTAGCATCACTGTTTTATGGAGTTGTTCCTTCAGAGGACCTGTGGTACGTGATGTTGTATATGGACCTTTTATCAAAAAATGAAAAGTAATCTGTGAGTCACATGATTAATGTTCCACTTTTAATAGTGTTAAAATAGAAATGTAAGCAAACACCTAACAATTAAAATGTATTTTGGACACCTGAAATTAAAAACAAATAAGATTTAAATATTAATTAGCTAGTCATAAATAAATTAAAATAAGCACTCTTTACTTCAAAAATATGTAAACTTACAACATGTAGTGTCCATCATTAGAACAAGAATATATATTAAAATATATATTTTTTATACCAGTCATAAATTTATCTACCACCAACTGAAAAATCTTTTATACAAAAATAGCAAAAATAATTAAAATTAAGATTGTTCTTCAGATGTCAAATACTGGAATATATAGAAATACTAGCAAAATACCCGCGCTTCGCAGCAGGAGATGGATTCAAAATACCTCAGCCAGTTCCCCGCACCCCACCCTGCAATTTTGGGAAAAAATACGGTCCAGCCGTTAGGGTTGCGAGTAGGATGTCAAGTCTATTCCCCCCCCCATCACCCCCACCTATTAAAAAAGATTTAGTTTGTATGAACTACAGAAATTTTAGTAATGAAAATAACCCCAACCACCCTCCCGTCCGCCCCCAATACCCCCCACCATTCCTCTCTGTCCACCTCTACCAAACCTTCCCCTTACACCTCAGTCAAGTCCCCGCACACACTGAACATTTGTGTAAAAATCGGTCCAGCCGTTAGGTGCAGGAGGTCAACAATTCTATCTCCCCCCCATTCACCCCACCCCTAAAAAATTTTACATTTTTATTCAACTACGTTGGTGTGATGAAAATTTATGTGAAAAAACCCCCACCACCCCTCACCGTCCGACCCATTACCCCCCCACTATTCCTCTCTGTCACCCTCCAAACCGCCCCTTTACACTCAGCCAGTGCCCAGCACAAACGGGGATTTGACTGTAAAAATCGGTCCAGCCGTAGTGTGCAGTGAGTTCAAAATTATCTATTCCCCCCCATTACCCACCCTAAAAACTATTTCGTTAACCTTTTACTTGTAAGAAGTAGTATATGCATACAACAATTTGGTTGAAATCGGACCCAACCATATAGATTTGGATAGCTTGTAAGCTAGGTGGAACCATACAGGCTCTGTGCAATGTCAGATCTCACGGTACAGGTGGAATTTGAAACGAAACTGCGAACTTTTGTAAGTAAGGGCAATGAATGAGCCTGCACAAATGTAAGCCCGTGCTCCACGGCAAGTATGGAGAATTAGTGAGAGTGAGTGAGTGAGAGTGGTGAGGCTTTGCCTTTTATTAGTTTATAATGGAGATCTTTTTCTGTTCACTTCTTTTGTGTTTGAAAAGTTTTTATACAAACTATAGTATAGCTTTAAGTTTAGAAAACAATTACACTATTAAATTATTCTATTGGACGTGTAATAACCGAACCATGAATTCAATAGTTACGTTTAATACTATCTAATTGATAAAAATTTTGGTATCCTGAAGCTTCCATGGTGATTTTTCCCCAAGTCTTTAGCCCACAAATAATAAAACTGCTTGCCTTTGTAATAACCAAAGAATCATATGTAAGACAGAAAATATATGTCTCTCGAGGCCTCACTGTTTTATTGGATGTTGTCTCAGCAACCATTGGTGGTGCAGCTTGATATGGACTTTTATAAAAAATAAAGAAAGATTAATCTGTAAGTACAACGATGGACTTCATATATATTAATAGTAATAAATCAGAAATGAAAGTATAACTATTTTTAATTTAAAATAAGCCAAAGTAATCATGTGTAAAACAAATATTGTGACTAATCTAGGCTTACCAGTTTTATTGGATGTTGTCTCTTCAGAGAGAGACCTTGGTGGTGATGGTTATATATGGACCATTATAAAAAAATAAAAATGAATCGTGAGTCACACTGTGATTAATTATTCCAACCTTTTAATAGTTAAAACAATCAGCCATAACCTAAGGTAAAAATTTAATCAGACAACTGAAATTTTATACCTTCTCATCTCCACAATACACCAGGCAATAGAGCTAAGATGGATTTTTTAATGGTGTTAATATGTGAAGTTTTAATCGTATATTGAATAAAGGATAACATTTTAATTACTTCCCATTCTGCCTGTTTGTGTAGGTCACTTTTATAGCTGTCTGCACTGGTAAGGAGGTTGTCTTTTTTCTCATTGTTTATTTTTAAGTATTATCGACTCCCAGCATTCGACTTTATTCCGACAGGTAGTAGCCAGGCGTTCATTATTTATTTCTAATATTTACCTATCTAGCGACATCACCTGTTTTAGTTGGATGTGTTCTCTCAGAAGGGGGGGGAAACCCTTTGGTGGTGCTTTGTATATGAGACCTTTATTAAAACATGAAAATTAAATCTGGAGTCACACTGATTAATGTTCCTACTTTGTAATAGTCTAAATAGAAAGTAAGCATTAAAATTCTCCCTAAACATATAAACATTATTCGACACTGAAATTTAACAAGTTAAAACAAATACATTAAATATTAAGATATAGTCATAATAAATAAATTAGAATATTAGCACTCTCTTACTCACAAAATGTTAAACGTACACATTTAAGTGTTTTCATCATTAGAACATGAATTAATAAAATATATTTTTTTACAGTCATTAAATTATCTACACCAACTAAAAATCTTTTTCTACAAACAATAGCTAAAAATAATTCAAATTAAGATTGTTCTTCAGATGTCAAATACGTAACTATAGAGTAAATACTATCAAATTACCGCGCTTCGCAGGGAGAGGTATTCAAATACCTCAAGCCAGGCCCCGCACACCCCCTGAAATTTGTAAATCGGTCCAGCGTTAGTGTGCAGGAGTTCAACATTCTATTCCCCCCAATTCACCCCCCCTAAAAAAGATATATTTTGTATTGAACTCGAAAATTTGGTGGAAAAATGTGAAAATAACCCCCAACCACCACTCCCCGTCCGCCCCCACTACCACCCACTTACTTCTCTGTCCACCCTCCAAACCCTCCCCTTACACCTCAAGCCAGTCCCGCACACACTTGAAATTTTGGTAAAAATCGGTCCGCCGGTAGTGTGCAGGAGTTCAAAATTCTATTCCCCCCCATTCAACCCCCCACCCAAAAAAAAAAATTTTTTATTCAACTACGAAATTTTGGTGAATAATAACCCCCACCAACCCCTCCCATCCCCCCAAATACCCCCCACTAGTCCATCTATGCCACCTCCAAACACTCCATTACACATCAGGCCAGTCCCCGCACACACCCTAAATTTGGTACACATCGGTTCCAGCGGTAGTGCTGCAGGAGTTCAAAATTTCTATTACCCCCCCATTTCACCCCCACCCTAAAAAAATTTTGTGTATTCAACTACGACATTTGGTGAAAATAACCCCTACCACCCCATCCCCGTCTGCCCCCAATACCCCCCATATTCTCTCTGCCACCCTCCAAAAACCTTCCGCTACACATCGCCAGTCCCCGCAACACACCGTGAGGGGCTTTGCCTTTTTGGTAAAAATCGGTCCAGCCGTTCGTGTGCAGGAGTAAAATTCTTTCCCCCCCCATGCACCCCCACCCTAAAAAAATATTTCGTTTAACCTTTTACTGGTAAAGGAGTATATGCATAAAAAATTTGGTTGAAACAGGACCAACCAATAGATTTGTATAAGCTGGAAGCTAGGTAACCATAAGTCTGTGCAATGTCAGATACTCACCGTGACAGGTGGGATGGAATTTCGAAAACGAAACCTGCTTAACTTTGTAAGAAGGTGCATGAATTTGAGCTTGCCAAAATTAAGCCGTCGCCTTCCACGGCAAGTGGAGAATAGTATGAGGTGATCGTGACGTGCGTTGAGTGAGTTGAGGGCTTTGCCTTGATTAGTATAGATGGAGTCTTTTTGTTCACTTTAATTTTGTCTTGAAAAACGTTTTTATACCAACTTAGTATAGTTTAGAAAAACAATTACACTATACTTTACTCTATTGACGTGTATATAACCATTATATCATATAAGGTTACGTTTAATACTGATGAATGATAAACTTGTGGTATCCTGAAGCTTAAATGGTGATTTTCTTGCCCAAGTCTTTACCACAATAATAACTGCTGCTTTAGAAAAAACAAAAGCAATCATATGGGAAGAACAGAAATATATGTCTCTCTAGGCCTCACTGTTTTAGGGGATTGTCATATCTTCAGCAACCATTGGTGGTGATGTTGTATCTGGACCTTATAAAAAAAAAAGAAAGATTCATCTGTAAGTCAACAACGATGGATATTCTATATTTAATAGTTAAAATCGAAATGAAAGTAACTATTTTTTAATTTAAAATAAGCCAAAGTTAAATTCATGTTGTAAACAAAATATTGCCTATCTAGGAGTACCAGGTTTATGGATGTTAGTCTCTTCAGAGACCTGGGTGGGTGATGTTATATATGGACCTTTTATATAAAAAATACACAATGGAATCTGTGAGTCACCATGATAATATTCCAACTTTTAATAGTAAAACAAGTCAAAGCATAACCTAAGGTAAAAATTTAATTCAGACAACTGAAATTATACTTCTATCTCCCAACACCAGGCACTATGGCTAGAAATGGATTTTTATATGTGTGTTAATATGTGAAGTTTAATGTATATTGAATAAAGGTTACATTAATTACTTCCCCATTTCCTGCCTTTTGTGCTAGTGTCACTTTACTAGCTGTCTGCACTGTGTAAGGAGGTTTCTTTTTTCTCTCATTTTATTTTCTAAGTATTATCGACCTCCAGCATTCAGCTTTATTCCGAGCAGGAGTAGCAGTGCGTCATTATTTATTTCTAATATGTACCTATCTAGGCATCACCTGTTTTATTGGATGTTGTTCCTTCAGAGACCTTTGGTGGTGATGTGTTGTATATGGACCTTTATCTAAAAAATGAAAATTAATCTGTGAGTCACACTGATTAATGTTCCTACTTGATAGTAAAAATGAAATGTAAGCAAAACCTAACAATAAAATTATTCGGACCACTGAAATTTAAACAAATATATTTAAATATTAATTATAGTCATAAATAAATTAAAATTAGCACTCTTTACTCTCACAAATATGTAAACTTACAACATGTATGTCATCATTAGAACACAGAATATATATAAAATATATATTTTTTTACCAGTCATAAATTATCTACACCAACCTAAAAATCTTTTCTAACAAAATAGCTAAAAATAATAAAATTAGATTTGTTCTTCAGATGTCAATACTGTAATATATAGAAGTATTGAGATCTTTTCTGTTCATTTTGTTCTTAAAAAAAAACTTTTATACAAAACTAAATGTAGTTTAAGTAAAACATTCACACTATTATTTTTACTTTTATTGTCTATGTAATGTGTCTAAATAACCATTATCATAGTGCAAGCTTATGTTTAGTGTGGCTTTAGCCACATAAAAATAACCTGTCTGCATTTAGAATAAACTAAAGCAATCATGTTGCAAAACAAAAATATGTCTATCTAGGCCTCGCCTAGACGGAGCAAGCCACATGACCTAAATTAGCCAATGGCAGCTAACATGATTACACGTTTTTACGGGAATCATAAAAAAGTTTCGCGGAGATCCGCAGGTTTACGGAGGTCCTCGTTTTTACGGAAATCCTCGTTTTTACGGAAATCCTCGTATTTTCGAAAAATACCGTTCTCGCTAGCGGACTGTAATTTTTAGGTATTGTAGGCATTGATACGTGTTTCTAAGGACATTACCCAGGTCCCTGAGTGATTAAGTGTACATTACCAAGGCTATTTAGACCACTTTTAATGCGGATTTTGCTGAACTTTCATTTTAATACGTTTTAACAGGTCCGCTCGCGGATTTTCGAATTTACGGATTTTTTCGAAAATCCGCGGATCCTCGCGCGGACTGGATTTTTCGAAGTTCGGACATCTCTAATGTTGTATACAGACCTATATAAAAAAAATTAAATTAATCTGTAAGTGACAATGACGGATGTTCATTTTCTGTTTATTTTGTTCTGTTTTAAAAAAAATATATTTTATACAAACTATAATGTAGTTTAAGCAAAACAATTACACTATTATCTTTACTTCTATTGAATGTGTAATGTGTCTAAATAACTGTTAACATCGTGCAAGCTTACGTTTAATCCTTATTAATGATCAACTTTTGGTATCCTAAAGCGTAAAATATTGATTTTTCTTCCATGATGCTTTAGCCACATAATAAAAACCTGTCTGCATTTAGAATATACCAAAGCAATCATGTTGTATAATAAACATATATGTCAATCTAGGCCTCACTTGTTTTATTGGATATTGTCTCTTTAGCAACCTTTGGTAGTGATGTTGTATATGGACCTATATAAAAAAAATAAAATTAATCTGTAAGTCACAATGACGGATGTTCATATATTTAATTGTAAAATCAGAAATTAAAGAATAAACTATTTTTTAATTTAGAATAAACCAAAGCAATCATATTGTAAAACAAAATATGTGCCTGTCTAGGCATCACCTGTTTTATTGGATGTTGTTCCTTCAGATACCTTTGGTGGTGATGTTGTATATGGACCTTTATCTAAAAATTAAAATTAATCTGAATTACACTGATTAATGTTCCTACTTTTAATAGTAAAACAGGAATTTGAGAAAAGCCTAATAATACAATTTATTTCACACCACTGAAATTTAAAACAAATATATTTCTATATTTATAAATAAATTAAAATTAGCACTCTTTACTTTCACAAATATATAAACTTACAACATATATGTCATTATAAGAGAACACAAAATATTAAAATATAGATTTTTTTTCCCGGTTATATATTATCTGCACCAACCTAATTATTTCCCTCTAAGGAATATCTTTCCTAATAAAAATAGCTAAAAATAATAAAAATTAAGATTTGTTCTTTAGATTTCAAATATTGTAATATATAGAACTATGGAGATATTTTCTGTTTATTTTGTTCTGTTTTTAAAAAAAATATTTTATACAAACTATAATGTAGTTTAAGAAAAACAATTACACTATTATCTTTACTTCTATTGACTGTGTAATGTGTCTAAATATACCGAATAATAGTGTATATATAGAACTATGGAGATATTTTCTGTTCATTTTGTTCGTTTCTCAAATTTTTTTATACACTATAGTGGTAGTTTAAGAAAACAATTACACTATTATCTTTACTTCTATTGACTGTGAATGTGTCTAAATAACTGTTAACTCTAGAGATGTCCGCTTCTCAAAATCCGGTCCCCTCAAGGATCCGCGATTTTCGGAAAATAAAATTCGAAAATCTGAAAGCGGACCCATTAAAATGAAAAATATTCTCGAAATTACGAGATTTCTCGTATTTTCGAAAAATTTTAAAATACGCGAAATCTCGTAATTTCGAAAATTTTAGAAATAAAAGAAATCGGTTCAGAAGTTCGGAGTCGGAACGAATCCGGAAAAAAACCCGTTCGCAAGCGGGATAATACCGCGCGATCCGGGTTCGGATCCGCAAACCGCCATCCCTACTGTTTAACAATCGTGCAAGCTTACGTTTATCCCTTATTAATGATTAACTTTTTTGGTATCCTAAAGCATAAAATAATTGATTTTTCCTTCCAGAGGGCTTTAGCCACATCATAAAAACCTGTCTGATTTAGTAATAGACGCAAAGCAATCATGTTTGTATAATAAACATATATGTCCAATCTAGAGGCCTCACCTGTTTTAATTTGGGATATTGTCTCTTTAGCAACCTTTGGTAGTGATGTTTGTATATGACCTATATAAAAAAAATAAATTTCTGTAAGTCACAATGATGGATGTTCATACGTTATTAATGTAAAATCAGAAATTAAAATAACCATTTTTTAATTAGAATAAACCAAAGCAATCATATTGTAAAACAAAATATGTGCCTGTCTAGGCCATCCCTGTTTTTAATTGTGTTGTCCTTTCAGAGACCTTTGGTGGTGATGTTTATATGGACCTTTATTTAAAAAATAAAAAATTATGCTGGAGTCACTGATAATGTTCCTTCTTTTAACGTAAAACAGCATTTAAGCAAACCTATATTAATTTATTTTACCACCACTGAAATTTAAAATAAATATACATTTAATATTAATTATAGTTTATTATATATTAAAACTACACTGTTTATCTTACAATATATAAAACTTACAACAGGAATTTCATTATAGAGAAAACAAAATAATAAATATATCTTTTCCCCACCTTTTATAAATTCTCTGCACCAACCTAATTATTCCCTCTAAGGAACATCTTTATAACAAAAATAGCTAAAAATAATTAAAATTAAAAGATTTAGTCTTCAGATTTCAATATTGTAATATAGAATGTCTGGAGATCTTTCTGTTCTTTTGTTCTTTAAAAAAAACTTTTTATACAAACTATATGTAGTTTAATTAAAACATTACACATTATCTTTTACTTTAATGACTGTGTAATGTGTCTAAATAACCATTATCCATAATGCCAGCTTCCCGACGTTTAATGTGATTTTTCATAAGGCTTTAGCACATAAAAAATAAACCTGTCTGGCATTTAGAATAACCATTAGCAATCATGTTTGTAAAACAAAAATTAGTCTTATCTAGGCTCGCCTGTTTTTATTTGGATTTTGTCTCTCTTCAGCAACCTTTGGTAGTGATGTTGTATTATGCAACCTTTATAAATAAAATTGATACTGTAAGCCCAACGTGTGGATGTTCATACGTTTAATAGTAAACTCAGAAATTAAAGGATCAACTGACAGCCACGACACACTGAAACCAGAATGCAGAACACCTTGATATAAAGCCATAATCATTGTCCTTACCTCTCATTTGATTATGGGTGCTGGAATTTCCCTAACTACTATAATGGGGTTTTTTTTTGCTTGAATATCACAGCATTCTATATCACACAGTCTGGTCAAAACGACCATTATGTTTCTGCCATGCTCTCCTTTAGCTATGGCATGAAACTTGTTTACAGTTTGTCACACCCATTAATAATCTCTATCCAATCCGTTTTACGGACAGATAAAGCGGAAAGCATGTGCTGAGGCAGGAGTGTGTTCCTGACACTGCACCTACACACAGATACTTCACTAGTTCGTAACAGCTACCATGTTATTTTTAATGCAATTTACTGAAGTCATATATATAGCTTATCTTGGTGTTTTTTTAGGGGGGTTGTTTTCAGATTCTGAGTATAAAAAATGGATTTAGTTCTCCTTAAAGTAAACCTATTTTTAATTTTAAAATAAACCAAACAATCAATTGGGTAAAAACAATATGTGCCTGTCTAGGCATCACCTGTTTTATTGGTTTTTTCCTTTCGAGACTTTGGTTGGTGATTTTGTATTGACCTATCAAATTTAAATGAATCTGAATTACACTGTTAAGTTCCTACTTTTAATAGTAAAACAGGAATTTAAGAAAGCCTAATAATACCATTTATATTGCACACACACTAAATTTCCAAAACAAATATATTAATATTTATTTATACATAAATTAAAATTAGTCACTCTTTACTTTCCAATAATATATAAACTTACACATGTATTCATCTATCAGAGAACCAATATTAAAATAGATTTTTGTTTTTCACGGTATTAAATTATCTGCACCAACCTGAAATTATTTTCCCTCTAAGGAACATCTTTTCTAATACAAATAGCTAACAATAATTAAACATTAAGATTGTTCTTCAGATTTCAATATTGTAATATCATGAACTATGGATATTTTCTGTTCTGTTTGTTTGTTCGTTTTTTTAAAATTTTTTTATACAAATTATAGTGGTAGTTTAAGAAAACCAATTACACCTATTATCTTTACTTCTTTGTGACTGTGTGTAATGTGTCTAAATACTGTTAACTAGAGAATGGTCCCAACTTCGCAAATCCGTCCGCTCAAGATCTGCGAATTTTTCGAAAAATTTTGCAAAATATGCAAATATCCGAGAGGGACCCTTAAAATTAAAATATTCTCGTAAATTACGAGATTTCTCGTATTTCGCAAATTTCGAAAATACGCAGAATCTCGTAATTTCGAAACATTTAGAAAATGAGTAATCCTCGTAATTTGAACAATTTTTTGACAATACGTGACTTCGCAAAAACGTGAAATCATCTGTATTTGAAAATGTTCGAAAAGACGAAAATCTGCGTGGTTCGGAACGTTCGGAAGCAGAAAATCCGGAAAATCCCGTTCCCAAACGGGATAATCCGCGGGGATCCGGTTCTGATCCACGACCGCCATCCCTACTGTTAATCATGCAAGCTTACCGTTTTACTCCTTATTAATGATTAACTTTTTGGATCCATAAAGGCTGTAAAATATTGATTTTTCTTTCCACTGATTGCTTTAGCCATAATAGAAAACCCTGTCTGCATTTAGATATCCAAATGCAATCACATGTTGTATAATAACATCATGTCATCTAGCCTCACTGTTTTATTGAATATGTCTCTTTAGCACTCTTTGGTGTATGTTTGTATACGGCCTATATAAAAAAAATAAAAGTTCTCTGTAAGTCACAATGACGGCATGTTTCATATATTTAAATTTGTAAAATCAGAAATTAAAGATAAACTATTTTTTTAATTTTGAAAAACGCAAAGCAATCAAATTGAATAAACAACAATATGTGCCTCTAGCATCACCTGTTTTAATTGGCATGGTTGTTTCTTAGAACCTTTGTGGTGCATGTTTGTATATGGACCTGTTATTCCTAAAAATTAAATATAATCTGATTACACTGATTAATGTTCCTATCTTTTAATAGTAAACAGGAATTTGAGAACAGCCTAAATAATACAATTTATTTTCACAATCCACTGAAGTTTAAAAAAAATATATTTCTATATTTATAAATCAATTAAATTAGCACTCTTTACTTTCACAAATATATAAATTTACAAACATGTTATGTCATATAAAGAGACACAACATATTAAAATATAGAGTTTTTTTCCCAGTCATAAATTAATCTGCACCAACCTAATTATGTCCCTCTAAGGACATCTTTCTAATAAAATAGCTAAAAATAAATTTAAAATTAAGATTTGTTCTTCAGATTTCAATTTCAAATATTGTAAAATATAGAACTATGGCGATATTTCTGTTCATTTTGGTTCTGTTTATTAATTTCTCGTTATACAAATTTCGTGTAGGTTTAAGAAAAACAATTAACACAGTACTTTACTTCTTTTTGACTGTGTAATGTGTCTAAATAACTGTTACCTAGAGATGTCCGAACTTCGCAAATCCGGTCCACTCAATGTCGTTTTGAATTTTTGAAAAAATTTGAAAAATCCGAGAGCGACCCGCGAATCTCGTAATTTCGAACATTTTTAGAAAATATGATAATCCTCGTAATTTTGAATTTTTTTGAAAATACTTACTTTCGAAAATACGTGAAATCCCCGTAATTTTGGAAAATTTTTGAAAATACGAGAAATCCCGCGGTTTCGGAAGTTCGGAAGGCCGAAAATCCGAAAAATCCGCCGTTCCGCAACGGGAACTAATCACGCGGTGGATCCGGGTTCTGATCCACGAACCAGCCATCCCTACTGTTTAACATCATGCAAAGCTTACGTTTAAATTAATCTAGATTCCACTGCTAACAGTTACTGGGTTGTAATGGATGGATATGTTAAGGTGGGCAATGTCCTGCAGTATCCTGGTCTGTTAGCAGTAAGTTTTAGAAGCATCCCCATGATTTTTGTCCCAGAACGCTTGGATGGTGCAGGTCCGCCCACTTTCATTGACTGCCTGCATTAAAACTGTTCCGACAGCGCGGTTTTTTTTCCTTTAGTGCATGCGCAGATGTGAAGGATCCGTCGGGCTGCTGTCTGGGTCTTAATTCTACAACACACACACACACCACGCAACACGCACACGCAACACAACACACACCCCACCTCTCCAAGCTCCTGAGTTTCAGGGCTGCTAAAATGGGAGGAATAATCACATGCCATCACATGCACTTGCTGCACCTCACATAATTAATGGAGGCAGTAATCAGGTACTAAACCTTTTCTCTCTCCCCCTGCCCTCCCCATACCAGATTGGCTCTATTCCCAGCTCCCCTATGAAATCAATCTTAGAGTTTAGACACAACAAATCTTTATTAAAACAACACAAGTTTTCCCCTGTATTTGTTCAGTAGTGTTGGATAGGGTTTAAAACTTTTCCTCCCCGGTCTCTCTCTGCATATCAGCTGGAAAAATGACTTAGAGAGTCAGGAGGAAATGATTTCTTACTGCATAGCCACGTGGTGTTCTGCTACTGCACTCCAACTTGTGACACTCCAGCAATCCCCTCTGAAATACACCTTCTGTCTCCCAGATACCCCCCTGCAATCCAACTTGTGACACTTCCCAAGCACCCGCTGAAATACACTTCTGTCCTCCCGAATCCCCCCTGCATCACTTGTGACACTCCCAGCATCTCCCCTCTGAAATAACCTTCTGTTCTCCCAATTCCCCCCTGCATCCAACTTGTGACACGCCCGGCTTCCCCCTAAATACACCTTCTTCTCCGATCCCCCTGTTAATCCAACTTGGGACACTCCCAGAATCCCCCGTCTGAAATACACCTTTCTGTCCGCCCGAATCCCCTCTGCATCCAACTTGTGACACTCCCAATCATCCCCTCTGAATACACCTTCTGTCTCCCGATTACAAACACACATAAAGGGGGGGACAACCTCCCCGCCCTCAATTTGATTCCTTCCTTTTTTTGCAATTAAATCGTGTCGTATAATAACTTTATGTCTAATTTGTAAATAAGAATGACAGGGTGCTCCTTAGCATAAATCTGTGTGTGGCTGATGACCAGTTTTAAAAACGTTGGAATGTCCCCCCTATTTCCTCGTGCCCTAGGGGTTACACTCTCCCAGACTGTTATAGGAGGAACATTAATGCATAGAGAGCTGTGAGAATCATAGAGACCGGAAGGACGCGGGGCATATATGTTTACAAGAGATCAGGCATCACTAGGGGGGGGGGAGAGGGGTGTCGGAGAGTGCAGAAATCAATGCAACATTAGGTTCATGGGGCTGGGTGAAGGATGAAGGGATATTGATCAATTCACGGTAAGGCCATGTGTCGAGTAGGTACGAACTAGGGGGGGAAAAGAGAGGATGAGAAAGAAAGGCAAAGTAGGGAAAGGGTAAAGGGGAACGGTTTATGTTCAATTGATCAACGGAAGATGTTTACAGTGGTGCAAGACATATAACGTTCTGTAAGAGCGGGAAGGTGGTTCGATGCATAAGGTCCATGAGGGAGGAAGTGAGAGGAATAAAAAGGGGGGGGCGGGGGGGGGGGAGGGAGTCGGATAAAATCGCGAGGGGGCGAATAAAGAAGGGGGTGAAAAAGTAAAAGGACGGGGGAGGTGAAAAAGATCATCACCTGACTAAGGGGGATGGAGGGGGGAAAAGGGGACTAAGAAAGAGGGATCACAGTAGCAGACACACCCCCAGGAGCTACACAGCTTGCAGAGGCTGCTGCAAAGAAACAGAGCTGAATTTTGGGGAAAAAAAGGTAGGAGGGGGGTTGGGGGAAGGTGAACTTTCATATAGGGAAAAAAAAACGTTTTTCCATCAGTGGAGATACCCTTTAATCCTTATTAATGATTAACTTTTGGTATCCTAAAGCTTAAAATATTGATTTTTCTTCCATGATGCTTTAGCCACATAATAAAAACCTGTCTGCATTTAGAATATACCAAAGCAATCATGTTGTATAATAAACATATATGTCAATCTAGGCCTCACCTGTTTTATTGGATATTGTCTCTTTAGCAACCTTTGGTAGTGATGTTGTATATGGACCTATATAAAAAAAATAAAATTAATCTGTAAGTCACAATGACGGATGTTCATATATTTAATAGTAAAATCAGAAATTAAAGAATAACCTATTTTTTAATTTAGAATAAACCAAAGCAATCATATTGTAAAACAAAATATGTGCCTGTCTAGGCATCACCTGTTTTATTGAATGTTGTTCCTTCAGAGACCTTTGGTGGTGATGTTATATATTGACCTTTATTTAAAAAATAAAAATTATTCTGTGAGTCACACTGATTAATGTTCCTTCTGTTAACAGTAAAACAGCAATTTAAGCATAACCTAATATTTAAATTTATTTTACCCCACTGAAATTTAAAATAAATACATTTAAATATTAATTATAGTTATTAATATATTAAAACCTACACTGTTTACTCTCACAAATATATAAACTTACAACAGGTATATCATTATAAGAGAAAACAAAATAATAAAATATATACTTTCCCCACCATTTATAAATTATCTGCACCAACCTAATTACTTCTCTCTAAGGAACATCTTTTATAACAAAAATAGATAAAAATAATTAAAATTAAGATTTATTCTTCAGATTTCAAATATTGTAAAATATAGAACTGTGGAGATCTTTTCTGTTCATTTTGTTCTTATAAAAAAAAACTTTTTATACAAACTATAATGTAGTTTAAGTAAAACATTCACAGTATTATCTTTACTTTAATTGACTGTGTAATGTGTCTAAATAACCATTATCATAATGCAAGCTT